>JAVQJL010073678.1:0-11195 GCA_036024295.1 Nannoperca obscura | reverse complement strand
ATTTAGCAGACGCTTTTATCCAAAGCGACTTCCAAATAAGAGCTTTACATAAAGTGCATAGAACCATGATCAAAAACAATTTTATATATAGTATAGTATAGTATAGTAATTATAATTTTAAGAAAGAAAATATCATCACTGCTGTGCTACGGTGCAACAGCATAGAATGAATGTGAAGTGAACATTATATAATTTAACATCACAAACTCTTGCTGGTTCCTCATCTAGTTGGGATGTTGCAGTGGTTCAGTTGCAGACAGTGTCTGACCACAAGAGAGCAGCATTTCACAACAAACAACTTTCTGCAGCCTGTAGCGAGCTGTACATGTGCTACATGAGTGAAACACACATTTTTTCTATTCTTTTAGTGAAACAATATAAATAACAAAATGTTACTGGAGAACATCATTACAATATGCAATGATAACAATGTGTTGACATTTTTAATTTTGAAAATGTATGTACCCTGTGCTGTCTGTGGAGCGTGGGGTTCCAGAGGGAAACATAGGTTTTTTTTATTCCATGTCAAAGTCTTATGAACACCTGCAGCTTTAAAGTGAGGTACTGCTTCATAGGACCAGGAGCAAAATCACTAAACAGGCAAAAAGAAGAGAGAGAGGCAGTAACTCTGGATGGTTATAATATGGTGTCAAGTGCTGGCTGCCAGTAAGCTGCAGCCTGGCTCTTTTCTTAGATGATTTTTCCCCCCTGTCAGGGCCAATTTACACGGACCCCGTTGCCCCTGTTTCATTTCATAGAGGGTCCTGTGATTTGGCTGTGGGCAGGTGTATTGCATTAACAGGTAGCCTGTGAGCTTCCACTTACCTGACAGAGCAATTAAATCACGTTCACAGGGTTTGTTGCATGCACCCTGTGGGCTAAGACTGTCATTTGAGCATTTAGCAAAAAGGAGTGTGTATTCTCTGCTGAGGGGGAGGGGAGAGGGGGGCATGATTTTGCTCTCTTGTGTTCAGGCTGCGAGTGGCTGAAAACAGTGGATTAAGGGAAGGGTCATGGCCTTGCTGATGGGATTTTTCTGAAAATATAACCATGTCCCGCAGCAGTGTTTTTGACTGAAATATATAAATAATGTTTGACATTATGTGCATTATTAAGTGGAGGGAGGCACTGTTTGAAACACATTAAAACCCACATATAAAGAAATCTAGTGTGTTTGGATAAAATTTATATAAAGAGTCAAGATTACAAATAAAATCAAATGTATAGCAACAAAATCAAAATGACAACAGAAAAGTCAGGGCAGACAATATGATATGGGGAATAAAACAAATAATAAAATGTCTCCAGTGCAGGAAAATACACAATTACTGGGAGTGTTGTGATAATGAGTCTTTCCCAAAGATCTGGTAAAGAATCAAAAGACAATCAAAGATCCACCGCTAACATCAAAAAAATCTATCATACTTTCAGAACAGCACTAGTTCAACCTCCCTGTCCTTGTTTTCTAAAACTGCATCATTATGTCAGCCTGAAAAAGGTGAGTAAACTTGACTGTAAAAATAAAAAAGGAGGGTAAACTAAGCTTGAGGTTTCATTCCAGTGGATGCAGTGGAGCTTTAGCCTGGTCATGTCCCTTCACTTCTTGATCTATAGTCTATAGAGTAATATTTAATGCTGTTGTGAGAGGTAAAGCTGGAGCATTGTCCCACATGACCACAGATAATCCATGGATCCTAGATGTTTTAAGCAGGCCTTATGTAAAACAATACTGTACATGCCATGCATTTAAAGTCAAATTACAATGTTGGTGTGAAAATGACAGAGATGGAATTTGACCTCAAACTTTTACTCAAGTTTTGTACTTAAGTAACATAGTAAATTTCATGATACTTTATACGTCTACATCATTTCACAGGGTAATATATTGCCTTTAACTGCACGACATTTATCTGACAGCTGTAGTTACTTTAATGATATTGCATACGAAATATATGATTAGCTCATAAAATATGACCCACTGTTACACTACCAAACAGTATATACAGTATAGTAGTTCAAATCAGCTCCACCATGACAACATTCAAATGCCACTCACAAATTTTTTGCATTAAAAATAATATTCCAATCATATTATAAGAAATATCAGACTAAACTGAATGCACTTACTTTTGATACTTTGAGCACATTTTGTGTCTTCGTACACACAGAGGCAGAATAAAAATGCTGCTGATATGTTAATGTATCAGTATTAATAATCCAATATGCATCTATAAATTATAATAGTGTATAATAGCTTAATGCTGACAGGTACCATTCTGCATATTGTGTAGTTTTACATATGCCAATTGTATGTTTTTACTGTAACTTAAGTAACATCCTTAATGCTGGACCTGTAATAATTTAAAGATCTGAATTAGAACGAGTTTTATTGGCCAGGTATGTGTACACAAAGAAGGAATTTGACTCCAGTTGTTTGTGGTCTCAATGTACATCCACAGAAATAGACATACATACAGCTAAAAACAAGGACAACCAGCTCGACAAGGTAGACATTAACATTAAACAACTATGTACAGATATAAATATATATTCATATCTGTACATAGTAGTTTAATGTTAATGTCTACCTTTTCTAGCTGGTATAAAAGTATATATATATATATAAAAACAACAGTGTATTTAAGCAATGACAAAATATAATTTACAGGTACAGTGGAAATTTGTCACATATTGTTGCTCACACTATGTGACTGATGTTAACTGTTCAGATTGTGATATTGCTAAATTGACTTAAGTAATACTTCCACTACAGGAAAACATTTTTATAGTAGCCTTACTCTGTATTAAAGTATAATTTTAATTACTATATTATATGATGTGAATATAGTATTCGTACTGTACAGGTAAAAAGAACAGTTTTATAAAACAAGAAATGATTTAAACGACCAACGAAGCCTAATAAATTAACTTTAAATCATTTCAAACACATGCAGTCTATGGTACCTGTTGGACACTGCTTCAAACAAAAGAAAAGACAGGGAATGTGTAGTTGCATGTTGATCATGGAGTCTCTGTTCGAATTATCTAGAGCTAAAAATTGTGTGAGAAATCCTCTCAAGATCCTCAATGGCGACTGGCCTGGACCGCTGGCATTCCTCCATAATCTCAACCAGCACACACCCTCAACATTTGTTCACATTCACTCGTACTTTCTTATCCTATCACACATCTCTAACCTCACCATCCTCTCCAGCAACATTCAGTCAAATAAAAGAGGCTGCTCACTATTTCTGCTTTAGGTGACTGCTTTTGCAAAGATGTTATGTGTTGTGATAGATTTCTGAACCAAGCAAGAACAGTTTTTGCTGTCAACATGGAGAGGGCAGATATCTGTAGACAGAAATAGAAAGGAATGGGAGAGGTTGGTGTTTAAAGGAAAAAGCCTTCAGGGATGTCTAAACTTTCACAAAGAGGATAAGATATCAACAAAAAGAACTGGAACAATTCAGAGTATTGAAATAGTAGTCTTTAAAACAGACTTCATACTGTTGTTTTCATTTTAGTACAATTCAAAGTCAAGCATCATTGGATGTTATCTGGAGCAACTTATCTGAAAATCAATGGTACACTATTTTCACTATGTTTACATGAACTTTTCGACACATATAAGTTCCTTTTAGTTTAGTTAGTTTAGACAGGAAACTCAGAAGAAGAAGCTCAGCGTGTGGGAAGCTCAGGTCACTTCTACTTCAATTTTTTCATACCCAAACTAGTTAATCAAATTGGTGAATGCAACATCCGGCACACAATGTTAAATTCTGGCAGATTATAGTATATAAACAAGATCTAACCTCAGCACAACCAGATAGGTGACTGAAGCAGCTATGTTACAAAAGACAGAATATCCTTCTTCCCTTTGTCATCAGTCACAAACATCCCAGGGAATGTGCTGCCAGTCAAAACCATACAAAGGATCAAATACTTTTACAGTTTTACTCTCACCCAAGGAGCACGAGCTGTGTTATTTACGATCTGAAATTTGCCTTGCATATATAGGGAAGCAAAATGATGTAGCCCAATCAGCCTTTAAGGTGGACTGGAGCAGCTAACCCTACAGAACAGTGTTCAGACTAAAGTTATTAGTAGCTTTCTGCTTGTAATTAGGATTCAAATGAGCTTGAGGTGACACCAACTGTGGCCCATTAGGTTCTTTACTGAAGTGTATTTGTTGCATGTCAAATTTCAGGGACGTATTTGTTTGGACAGAAGAAAGCCTCCCAGTGGAGATATTATATCCAAGGCAGATTAAGCATGTTTATCTTTCAAATGGCTAATGAGCACCTAGAAGAGTCAAGGAGCAGTAAGTCAGCATATGTAACGAGCAGTTTTAATTAGAATTCAGTCTGAGTGGGTTTCTTTTATCAGCTCCATGTGCGCAGGTGGAAGAGGATTCGCAGTGTTGAAACCATAAAAGTTGATCATTACTTAGTTGCTTTGTAATACATGACTTGGATTCACATTGCCCTCTATAGCAGACTAATAGAAATGATTTAATACCTGAGAACATGAGTAGTTCTGATGGGGGGGTTATATTTTGTACTACTTAAAATAGTCACTGCAGAAAGACCCATCCATGTTATTCTGGCCACAAAATCAAAATATAGAATTGGCCCTTTGAAGGTCAGAAGAAGTTCTACAAAAGACTTACTTTTACTTAAAATAAAGAAAATAAATAAAGAAATTAATATAATGTAAATGTGACATTTTACACTCATGTCTGTGGCAAAGTGATTAAATATCCAACAGATGGTGTGCAGAATATATAAAGAAAATTCCTTAAGGGGTAAAAAACGTTGATTACATTAATTCCACTCTCTGCAGAAATGTTAATATAACAGCAGAGCAGCTTTTCTTTGGTCTAAAAACACACCCTAATAGGGTTCATATACGGCATTTGCTGTCACAATATTTACTGTGACATTGTAAGAGCTACTGTATATAACATGAGAAATATAAAGTTACATGCTACTGAAATAGCTTGGTCCTGTGATCCTATGTATTCTCATTAAATACGTACTTTAATAATGGTTCATGTCTGTGAGAGACACACAGTACAGGATCCACCAGCCCTTAAGAATGAATTTGAAATTTAAACACATGCAGACAGAGAGTGTCTGCTTTCACTTGAAGCATCTGAAATATGCCTGTGGCTTTTAATTAGGCTGGTACTTGTGCTGGCTGATTTAGTTTTATTTATTTATTTTTACACAAGGGCATGTATCATTTCCATCTTTAGTAAACATGTAACTTGTGAAGAGCTACACACTCTCACTGTTCAGTTGCAGTTTTGCATATAACCTCAGAAAGCTTCATAGAAAGGGCATCCCATGTCTCATTATTGTTAACATTCAAATGGTCACTGTCCTGAATAAGAACAGCTCTGCTTGGCTTTTATCTAATGGAATGTTCAGATTCATCATACTGGCATTTCCAGTGAGAGACCTCAAAAGAGCCCAGCAGACAGAGAGAGAGAGAAGCTATGTCAAAACATCTGCTTCATTAACACTCAATACTGTCCTTCCCAGTGGTGGGAGAAGTACTGAGATTTTTTCTTTTTTTACTTAAATAAAGCAAGTAATACCACGGCATAAAAATACTTCATTACATTAATATTAATGCTGATGTATATATGCAAGCTGTATTTTAATGTTGTCAATGTGAAGCTGATTACTACTCTATATACAGAGTTTAATGTCACATAACATTACATCTATTGCACATCTACACTATAACATATATTTTCATGACCATACCCTATATTTTATGTTCAATATCTTTATCTGCAAAGTAACTACTAACTATAGCTTATAAATAAATGTAGTGAAGTAAAAAGTACAGTATTTTCATCTGAAATGTAGTGTAGTTTGAAGTGTGAATTGTACACGAGTAAATGTATTTTTGTACAAATAATATCTAAAGGTACACCCATTAATACATTTGCATTTGAAATGACTCTTCAATACAATATACTTTGCTTTAATGCTATACAAATGGATCATAAACTTGTGAATTGAATTGTAATTTTAAATTCTGAATTACAGAGGGTCACAACTTTTTAATTCAAAGTCTCTCTGAGTATCATGATGTCTAACAGAATCTACTGAGAGACAAAGATCAAACACATTGCCTTCAAAACCATTTTGCAGATCACTATCAGCTCCCATATCAGCACATCACATCTGATTTATCACTAAAACAGCATGATGAGGCTACTGGAGAAGTCAAGAAGTACCTCAAAGTGTTATCTGTGTAGATCACCTTGGTGGAGAAGGTGAGCTTGCAGCATGAGCCAGATGCAATCGAGTCCCGATCCATGTTAATTAGCATTAGCTCAGTGAGCATCATCAGGGGTAAACAGAGCGGGGCAGAGCTGCAGCAGTGGGGCACATCGAGGTGATAGTGAGCCTAGCATGCTGTGGCAAAGCATCTGGAAGGATGGCACAGGGCCAGTCCATCTTTTTCTTTTCCTTCCATGTTTGAAGCTGACTTGTGTTTTTCTACAGATGTTGGCACATTAGAAACACATAAGTGAGGTCAATGGGCTGAAGTAGGAGACCAAATCAGTCCTGATTCTGGCCTCGAGCTAAATTGGAGGTGCCAAGGGAGTACTCCGTTGCTGAGACGTGCTCCCTCCAACCTAACCAACCGGGCAATTTGTTGGCCTGAGTGTCCTGTGTACCATGCATGCCAGGCATGCTGGGATTTGTGACAGCTGTGGGCAGAGAGTAGACATTCGGTCAGTCTTGGCAACTGGAAAGAGGGGACAGGTGGAGCAGCGCTCATCCGATTGAGTCTTGCATGCGAGAGGGGTTTGAGTCAGCCAAAGCCTCATATTATCATCATAATGCAGAAATCCAGACATGACCCCTATCAGGGCTGCATGTTGATGCCTGAAAAGAGTAAACGCACTGGAAAAACACTGGCCTGAACACTGAAGGTTCATGACAAGACACCCGGCCCTCGAGCACCATGGTTATTTCATTAATGAATTCGAAGACCTGAGAAACAAAAGCTGGAAAAGGTACATTGATAAACAATTTAATTCTTTACTGATAAATTGTGTCCAAGGATTTCACAAGAAGACGGTATGGAGCCAGAACAGTGACAGTAACATTTGGCATCGAAAAGAAAATTCATTCTGACCTTGGCCGGTGCATCAAATGTATTTAATTAATCCATTTCCATTCCACTAAACCCTTAGGTTGCCAGGTTTCATCATCAGAAAGGTTGAGGAACAATTATCATTTTAATCTTTTAATTTCCTTCATTTCCTAATTTCCTCCATCTCCTTTAATTAAGCACTTTACTTTAACTCAACAGAACCTGCTTTTGAGGTACTTGTAGTAAATGAAGATTCCTGTACACCACTCTTTTCGAAGACACTATAGACCATGCACCTGCTCACTGCATCACGCTCTAATTTTATCTACCCCACCCACTCCACACACACCCAACACCTTGTCACAGGGGGCCTGTGGAACTGCCAGTCAGCTTCCCACATGACTGAGTTCATTTCTGACTACGCCTCCTCACGATCTCTGGACTTCCCTGCTCTCACTGAGACTTGGATCACACCAGAGAACACTTCCACCCCTGCAATCCTCTCCTCAGCCCACTCCTTCACCCACACACCCAGACCTGTATGCAGAGGGGGTTCTTCTCTACCTGCACACACACTTCACTCCTTCTTTAGAATTTCATGCTGTGTCTATTACTGTTCCACTGAGATTAAACATTGTTTGCTTTACCACCCACCATGTCCTCTCTCATCTGTTCTGACTGCACCTTGGACCAAAAAATAATAATAATTAAAACAATTTATCTGGTATTGTTTGTAAATGTAGCACTTCAGCATATTTAATGAAATTAATGTACTTGCATGATTTTTGCAATTCACATAGTTGAATGCACTTTTTGTCAGCTAAATAAATGTAATATGTGTAAAATGTATATGTCTATAAGTGGATATGTAGCCACACAGTGAGCAGAACATGTACCCTATTAGCTAACACACACAAAAGCAAATGATTCAAATGAAAAACATCTGGTCTAGTGATAATTTGTGAAGACTGTATGTGTTAATGACTTTTCTCCATCATTGTACTGATAAGCATCAGAGCTCTTGACACATTTTTCCATAGAAACATTGATCTACTGCTACAGCAACTGTTGAGCTAGTTGTAAGCTAGTTAATGGCGAACATAACTTTACGTCAAAGAAGAATCTGTGTTGAATGTGGTGGTGTCAGGCCACATGACGGCCTCTAAAATGTGGACTTGTGATCTCAGCTTTAAGAAAGTACCGTAGGCTCTCTCAACCGAACAGAATCATGACTTTTTACTTTGATCTAATATAGCCAGCAACCAGAAGCTATGAGACAAAACCGGAAATGGAACAAACGAAAAGAGAGCAGGCTGCACGATAGATAGATAGATACTTTATTGATCCTGGGAAAATTATAGGATTATACATATACTATTTATAAAGAATATCTTTTAAAGTGTTTTATTTGTCAAGTGTACAGTATAACACAGGTCATCCTGAGCAATGAAATTCTTTGGAAATGGCAAGCAACAGCTACGTAGTATGCAATAAAAAGAACGAGATACAGTTAAAAGCAGGAATAGTAAACAAAGCACAAAAAAAAGTAAAACACTAAAATACTAAAATAAATAACACTAGCAGCAGTTCCAGAGTCAGTAATGTCGGGAGTACAAACATTGGAATAGTGTTGAGTATTGTAAATATAAATATAAAGTGAAAAGTGCCAATAGATATTTACATTAGATAATGATGATGTGCATTGATG
Organism: Nannoperca obscura; assembly: GCA_036024295.1. NCBI lineage: Eukaryota > Metazoa > Chordata > Actinopteri > Centrarchiformes > Percichthyidae > Nannoperca > Nannoperca obscura. Next base: position 2,365 of record JAVQJL010073678.1, on the reverse strand, counting down.
TACATCGGGAGTAGTCTTGTGAACAATGGGTCAACATAATTAATATACCACTAGCAAATATTTTACACTGACTTCCAGACTTTAGCCTCGCTAATAAAGATGACATATTTGAATACAATAACAGCTCAGGGGTGATATATTACTGTCATTGCAGGACAAACTCTGAGATCTAGTGCTGTAAAAGGAGAGTAGTGGTTACAATAATACCAGAGTCATGCAAACAGATTGGACAAGATGCAAAGATGACAGATGTGCAAAATTCAGCTAGCCTGAATGACTTAAATTATGGGCAGATTAGCAGGGTTCAGTCTGTCAGTTCAGGGTTATGTGTGCTAGTGTGTGTGTGTGTGTGTGTGTGTGTGTGTGTGTGTGTGTGTGTGTGTGAGAGAGAGAGAGAGAGAGAGAGAGAATTTGCTTGACAGGCTGTTGGGCAGGATGACTGACATTTTATCTATGACAGTAAATTTTAAACATTTAACAGTCTGTTTACAGCTGTTTTGACACCTTTATAAATTGAAGTTACTGGACTGCAGCCACATTCATCCTCTCAATGGGACTTTGTTGTTGTGAGCCCTTTTTTGCTTATATTATCTTGAATAAAATATAAATAAAATCCTCCTCGCCTTGCCATCCTCTCGCTAACAATCAATTTTCTTCCATCTCTTCCTCATTCACACACATTGTCTCATTCACATCAGCATCATATTTTCCTTGCCTTTCTACATGCTTCTCTTTTTCATTTCATTTCTTCCATCCACTCTCCCAATCACACATCTCTCATTCCTCCCGACTCTATTCGCCATTAATTTTTGATTGCAGTGTAACCACCTGCCTTCATCTCCCAGAGACCCGGGGTCAAGGAGTCTCTGAAATGCAGCTTGTAAAGATCCATCCAGCCCTCCGCTCTGGATCTGGAGTCCACGTGTGGCTCGCTCATGCCTGCTGTCATCTCCCATTACCTAATTGGAATTGAGATGCATCTGGCCTGTGTTTTTGTCTGCACTGCACTCCTGGCGGAGATACCCTCCAAACCTCCCCAAGCACAAACCCTGCACGAGGACTCTGGGAGAAGCTTTCTTTCCCCTGATGTGTGGTCAGACAGTCTTTTACATGGCCAAAAAGAATGCGAGATGGCACCGAGCAAATCACAGCCGACTGCAGGATGGCAACTCCTGCGCTTCACTACAGTTAATAAGAGCACTGTTTAATTCATGAGATCTGTCATGCTACAGTGCCTTCATCTCCACTGTTGGTAAAAATTACAGCAGCTTCTGTACTTCAAACTCTTCATCTGTCAGGATCAGTGTGACCTTGCTTCTCCAGGTCCGAGATCTATGACGACGTTTCTGTAGCCACACAGCTTTGAGCATCATGAAGCTGGATGTGCTATATCACCAGGCATGATAAAGCTTAAATCACATTATTGATAGTGATGTCCTAGGAAGAATGGTTCCTCCTTCCGTGGGGGGAAATATAAGTAGCCTGTCACATCGAATGGATTATAGTTCATTAATATCCATTAACTTAGCTGAGAAACTACTGGCAAATGACCTAAATTTAAAAAGTGTTTGAGAACAGCTTTTGTAAGAAAATGAAAGCTCTGAAACAAAAAGGAAGGGTGTTAATTGTAAGAGATAACTTTGTTCCACTCCCAGCTTCCCAGCTTGTCCTTCATATTCAGTATACTGGTGCTTGTATCATTCTGCGTGCTTTTCACTAAAATGCAAATGATGGTAAATGTGAAAGAGATTCATTAACAGCTAAAAGAAAACATTTTATTGGCTTAAAGTCTTGGTACTTTAGAAATGATGCAGGTTGTCTGGTCTGAGACAACTCACAGTAAAGGTTATGTAAAAGCAGATAGTTTGACTTTTCCACATCCCTGAGGTAGTGGTTTTGGCCATTTTTCTTAAGACAAAAGAGCCTGAAATAGTTTCACAATGAACAAGCGTAATACAGCCAGCTTAAGTGAGATTTACAGCCTCGCCTAGAATACTGAAAGGTCTTCAGTCCTGAGAGGGATGTGCTGCAGGAGCAGAGGGTGATAGCAGAAATCTGAACTTAAATCAAATGTGTAGCCATTCTGTGATGAGACCAAAAGACTAACGTAATTAATCCAACACAAAAGTCTGAATGGCACTGAGGCCCTTTGAAAAGCTGAATGTTTCCCAGTTCGCAGGAGCAGTGGCATGATTTCTGAACTCTGTGAAGACAACACGTTACACATTAAAGCTAGACTATGACACTGACATACACTACCGTTCAAAAGTTTGGGGTCACCCAAACAATTTTGTGTTTTCCATGAAAAGTCACACTTATTCACCACCATACATTGTGAAATGAATAGAAAATAGAGTCAAGACAT
>JAVQJL010073674.1:0-11891 GCA_036024295.1 Nannoperca obscura | reverse complement strand
TGACAGATAAACATTGAGCTCAAACTCAGTATGAAGCTCCATAAAGACGAGAGGAGCTGCAGTCAGCTGATAATTCTCTGTAGGTTCATCACTACGAGCGACCCCTTTCACATTTTTTTGACATTCTCAAAAAAAATAAGAATTAAAAAAAGTTAATTGATATGCAACTAAAACTATGAAACTAGCCATTTCATGAAACTATTAAGTCTTTCAATGTAGCTTACCCCAAAAAAACCCCAAACCCCTCCTGTTGGTTTTCCAACCCAGAATTCTTGGGAATTACGTCTGTAGACAAACTTTCTGGCTGTAGGCAGGTGGATGTGGAAACAGCCGTCTAATGTCCGACTCTGCACACACATCCTTCTCCACAGTGACACTCAAACATCCAAGTGAAGCACGAGGGAAGTAAGAATAAGCAAAACACAATTTTGGGTCGCGGGGGACTTTACCATGCAGTCATATCCACATGTAGACATTCTGAAAACTGCCTTAAAATGTTGCCATTGGACATAAAAGAACATTATCATTTAACTTAATGTTAATTTTTGCGGAATCTTCCAAAATCCACATGCTTGTCTGGCAACAGTCTTGTTTTCTTCTGGAAAAATTAACAAATTGTTTTTCTGGCGAGGCGAGTGTTTTATACTGTGGGATGAGAATCTGTTAAATGCTGATAATAATGTTTTTTCTCTTTTCTTGTGTTCAGTTCCGTACCAGTTTAAAGTAAATTCATTCAAGGAAGGGAAAGGAAAAAAAAGAAAAAAGGCTGTTGTATATGGCTCCACGTTGCTGATTTAAATTCAAGATGTGTCTGTGTATGAATGTGGTATAAGGTCATTCTAATACAAATGTTCAGCCCACGTGCACTTATCTCTTTCTGAACAATGAGACAGTTCACAGAGAAGTGCATTTTGAAAATATCACAAATGTGCTTATTCATGATTCTGAGATATAGGAAGATTTTATTTGTACTCACTGGACAAAGGTTTTGCTTCTACAATTTTTAGATTTGCATTAATTTCTTTTTGGTTGATTATTGTTTTTTTTTCAATCTCAGAACAAATCAAGTGGTTGTAACTCCTCCTGCCTTCTGATTATGCCTTTCTCAAAAACCTGGCAGACAGCTGCTGAACCAGAGGAGAAAGCAGCTTTTCCACATTGACTTTTCCGTCCAAAATGTCCCAGCCTGGGTGCTGATTCACAGTTGTGACCTTCGCGCCATAAGCTTTTCTCTGTATCCCAAGGCAACTGGTGTCCCCAGAATTACCCGCCACTGACACATGTTCTATCCTCGAAAGGATTAAAAGGCAATTACAAAGTTTGAGTCATCAGTAGTGACACAGACAGGGGACAGACTGCCGTCAAACCCTGAGATAACAGGAATTAGGAAGAAGGAACAGTCAAACTGTGTGTGTGTGTGTGTGTGTGTGTGTGTGTGTGTGTGTGTGTGATAACAGGGGACAGCTTGTAAGTGCATGTATACGTATAGGGAAAACACAGCTCAGGTACCTTAATCCACTCAGACTTGATGGGTTCAGGAGTCACCTCATGGCATCTTCTATTGAGAACCATCTTTGAGATTCTTTATAAATATGTGCTCTTTCTTGTCCCTCACTGGTTTTAAATGTTTTAAAAACTTAACGTTGCTGCAGGCAACTCTCTCCAGCAAAAACAAATCAGCTCTAATTGAACCACCATACATTTGCTCTGCTCAACTGAAATTTGGCTCAATTGAAATTCTGATGCTGGGTATACGGACCATTCTTGCATCACAGTGAGACACAAAATTGTCTCCTGAACAACATGGACAAAAGGGACAATTAGAACAACAATTGTCCAGGGAGACGTGGGCTCTCTGACGTAAGTTTTCCCTTTCCTGGGAATTCTTTGATACAAAGCATAGACATACACAGCGTAGTCTGGTAACTATGAGCTTTCTGCATGCAGTTTACTGTCCTTCTGTCCTTCAATTGCCTCATGATGTAATTTAGAGCCACCGATGCTTAATGTTTTCTTGTGCAGATACAGATGCACATTTCCATCAGCTCTTTAACAAGTTAACAAACACACAAATACTTTATGACGGTGTCAAGAATAGTTAATCTGAACTTCACAGTAATGTATTTATGTGTTAATTAGTTCCATGTACTGTACGCCACTAGCACAGTTGCGAATAGAATAGAATAGAATGCCTTTATTGTCAGGTACAATACACAAATACTTTATGATGGAGTCAAGCATGGTTAATTAAATTATTGTTAAATTATTATTATTGTCTGTAATATATTTAGGTGTTAATTAATTCCATTTACTCTATGTCATTGCAATACTGAACTATAGAGATTCTTTTTAGTTTATTCCATGAATATTGATCTGATTAATATTGACAAGGTGGCTCCTGCCAGGCCTTTATTCACCACAAGTTCATCAGCTCAGCTCAGATGAAGTGCAGGAGTGTTTCTGGCAAACAGTTTTCAGCACTTCTAGGACTTCCAGTAAGCACTGAGAGCAGGCAGGCAAGGATCGATGTGACTCCCCGGAGTAGATAATCAAGGCTCATCTGAAAGGGCAGTGATATTGATAGCAAGCTACAGATAGACAGATAGACCACCACATTTATCCATTGACTCTCTACTGTACTGATCATAGATGTTTGGAGCAAAATATACAAAGCAGTAAAGTATGAACTGTAGGGAGCATTCCAGCTGGAAAGCTGGCGTTTCTCATCTGTTGTAGTAGCAGATTTCTAATAGTGTAATTTATGTTGTATTTGTTTTGGTTTTTCAACTTGGATCTCATTTTTATATTTTTGGTCATTATTCCTATCAGCATTACACTGTTCTCAGGAACTGGGAACATGGCAACATCACAAAAAAAGTGAAACAGGCCACAAGCAGTCAGAGGAAATTATTTAATAGAGATAGAGATACAGGACATATTAATAGAGAATGAACTAACAAGAAGGACAAGTTCAGAGAGCCAGCGGGTTAGACCCCCTGAGTTGTTGTTTTAGCAGGGACACCTCAACCTCGGGTTAGCTGTTGCTGCAGCAAGGAAATACATCTGGGATCCACTGGGCTATCTACAGACACATGGCCTCCTCGACATTCTTCCTCCATCCTCTGCAATGTTACAGTATCTTCTTCAGTCCGCTAAAACATAAAATTTTATGGAGTGAAACGACCTTTACCTCACTAACCATAATTAGTAATTAATTACATTTCACTGTGATTGTACCTTATATGATTACAATACATTGACAAATTAACTTTATTGTTTGATTGTTGATACTCAACATACTGCCTCCAAATCAACAGTTAATTATTAACCATTGTTTAGCTTAGCTCACAGTTATGGCACTGAAGGTTAACCTATTGGTGAATGGCAACATGATTGCAAAGGTCACATGCCAACATCCCCCCTCACCCCACCTGCCCAGTGTTGACCACGACTGTAACCACACAAAACCCATGACTAACCACCTCTGACATAATCTACTAATTCATGGAACCATCTCTAAGTCATTAAAATGACAGTGAAAATAACAGCTTGAAAGCATGCTACAATACAGCTGTTTTCTAAATCCATTCACTCTCACGTAGCCCTGTGGAATCTTGTACTGACCTTGATAGTGAGCTACAGCAAGTCACAAAACATTTTTCCTTTCAGCTTTGGTGTTTTCACTGCTCAGCTAGTCAGACAAACACAGCTGTTGCACTTTTTTATTAGTTTGTTTCAAAGGGGCCATTTCACAAATCAAAATGTGAAATGTGGTGGAAATCAAGACTGTCCACACCAACATCAGTGATTTTTATTGTTCCAAATGCTCAAAATGACTTATGTTTAAAAAGTGACTTTAATGACTGAGTGAATTTGGACTGATGTCTTTCCGCAGCCAAAATAGAATAACCCTGGTGTAGCACCACAGAACCTCCAAGGGAAGTGGCTGGAGTTGATGTTTGGGTCTGCAGAGTGTAGGACTTAGACACAGGAGGGTGTGCTTTGCAACCTCATGTCATAACAGTTGTCATTGATTTATTTTACAAAGACCACAATCTTTTCATAAAGGCTTGTCTACATAGGAGGCAATTCTGCCGCATCTCACGTGTCTATTTCCTATTTTTTTAATGGGTAACTGCAGTGATTGTCATAAACTGACGAATAAACTGCTGAAGAGGTCAAAACTCAACAGCAACACTTATTGTATAAAAGACATGTATAAAGAACAACTTTATTATGAGACCAACACGTTTTGGCTCGCGTGTGTTGACCTTTTCACTTTTCCCTTCTCTGTACTCCTTGGAAATAGATGAAGTTGTGCCAATAATCCAACCTCTAAATGATAAACTGCTCACAAGTTATTTTTGCAAAAGTCATGAACATTTTGGCACTTACAAACAGTGTCATCCTGACAACATGGACACCAGTTTTGAAAGACAATGAAAAGTAATGTATGCTGTTGTTTAGTTTATAGGAAGTGTTTTCAAAATCCTACCCAGGCAAGGTCCACTCAGAGTTCCCTTGTTAACCAATGCCCTTCCCTCTCCACCCACACTAATTCCTTCTCAACTAGCAATTTTATAGCTCAGTGCCTGCTGAATCCCCCAATGTCACCCTACGTATAAAAAACGCACAGCGTCTCTTTTCAACCACACAGAGAGACAATTTCCTGTCTTCACACAGACACATTCTGGTCCATGTCAATGATATTCTGTTCCTATTGCTGCTGATGTCAGGTCCTCCTTTCAGATTTTATTTCTCTAGATAAATGAGATTTGTTTTTGAATTGGGAAGAAATGGCTAGAATCTTATCCACAGCCTTGAGTATAATTTGCCTAGGAATGTAGTCAGCTGTGTCTAATTGTGTTCAAATCAGAGATTTGACTGCAGGGGACAGACGAAGGCTTTGGCACCCACCATGTAAATTATATAAAAATCACATTTATATGTGTAGAGAAAATTCAAAGTAAATGCTGATTAATGGAATTAACTTTATTGTTCTGAATCCTTCACATACTGTAGGTGGGTTGAGCTTAGATTTATCTGCTATAATGGTCTAATGCCAATGAAGACATATCATTAAACCCTCTCCCCGCCTTTGTTTGTCTAATAAAATCAGGCATTGCTCCTTTTTTTTGGTGACTGCAATGAGGCTAGCATTAGAATGAGCAAACCTTAATACAGTATATTTAGGCAAACTTTGAGCGATATAAACATTGATTATAAACCTCCACACAAATCCCTGTGCCCCATGCTGGACTGATCTGTCCTCGAAGAAATGTGTTTGAGTGTTTACAGTGTTTTATGATGATTATCTATATTATTTATTATAGTTATATTTTATTTATTTATTTAATTGCATAATAATAATATTTATTATTAATATGTGTTATATCATTAAAAAGCATGTCAGTGAATGCCAAATAATTATTAATATAATGATAATTATGTATATTATTTAGTATATTTATATTTTATTATTTAATTGCATAATTATTATTATTATATGTGTTATATCATTAAAAAAGTATGTCAGTGAATGCCAAATAATTATTATTCTTATGATTATTATGTATATTATTTAGTATGTTTATATTTTATTTCTTTATTTAATTGCATAATTATGATTAGTAGTAGTATCATGTGTTATATTATTAAAAAAGCATGTCACTGACTTTAACTGGACAGTTGGACTATTATTGTCATTAGTTTCCCAATGGAGCAAAAAATCCATATGAATAGAAATGATATTCATGATGCAAGGGTTAGAGCATTTACTTTTATTAGGAAAGATAACAGCAATTCAGGAATGCAAAACAAGAAGCACACTTATAAATTGTTCCAACAGAAAACAAGAGCAGCCTACCAAGGAAAAAGTCTAATGCTACTGGAAAAAATCCACAAGGATTTATTTTACTAACTTTCGAAGAAAATCACCACTGCAGGTTGCAGAGAAGCGATTGTGGTATCATTGCACCTGGATAGCGGGCCTTAATCATCTTCAGGTGGTCGCTGTAAATGAGGAGGCAGTCATCAGTAAGAGCCTCAGACACCTGCAAAGAGTGTAACCACCAAATTGTTCTCTATGCAGATTTTGTAACTCCTATTTGTAACTGGCTAGTTTGTGTTAACATGCTTTGGCAACATTGTTTTGTATGCAGTCATCCCAATAAAGTTACGTGGTCCATTTTCCTGAGTTGACACAGTAAACTGCATGTTGGTGAATTTTTGAAGATGATTGTCTGACATCCCGTTCCTGTGAAGTGTGGGGGAAGCATGGAGCTACGCTACAGAAATCTACAGAAACACTGAAAAGTCATTGCAACGGAAATGATACACCCCTTGGTCTAGTCACATTGGTGTAAACTGGCAGGTTTTTAAATGTTGCATGTTGATTTTTATGCAGATATTTATTTGAAAGTAGTTGCAAGTTTCAACTCCTTTCATTGTAAATCTTTAGTGTAAACTCAAACGTGTCACCATATAAAAGCTTCACCATGTCTTGTGGACTATCAAAATACTGTTGGATGTGTCTTAACAGCTTGTTGTTAGTGTGGGGCACTGTAAATGTCATTATTATACTTTACTTGTATTAAGTAATGTGAAGTACACCACTAATATTATATCTAAAATAAATGTGAACTAAAGTGGCCATTTCATCTCATTAGAAAACAAAGCAAAAGCTGACTTTTCTCTGACTGAGTGCATTGTTTTGCTTATTAGTGTTTATGTAAAAATGTAGATTCCTTTGTGGTAATAATTGGTTCCATTATATGCAATGCAGACCACAAATACAAACCTGTAATTAACAGAGAAAAACACAATTTAAATTGTAATCACAATATTGGTCAGTAAAAACACAATTCCTGAAATCCTGAAATTGTTCAGCTCTACACTGCCATGTACTGTATACAGTCAAACAGACATAGGGGTACCTACCTTTGGCTGCAGTCAGGAAGTGTTGGGCTCACACACTGAATACCTCTGTTTCTGCCAGTGTTCATGCAGCAAGCATACCATTTCAGGCTGACTATTGACAAGGATCAAATACTTTCTTTGTTTGGAAGACAATCAATGGTGATTTTGAATTGCCTTAAATTGCCACATATACAGGCTTAACTTTGCCTCTGTCTTTACAACTCATTGTTTTGTTTGATGGTTGGTTCAAATTCCACTGCTTTACGTTTCCCTCCTTTGTCATTGATTATTTCACTCTATTAGAGCTTTGTAAGGCATTTGCTCAATGCAGATGAAGGCTGAGTCAGCTTGGGGCCACGCTGATTGATAGTTTGTTTGATATGCAGAGATACATCTTTGCATTACTTTTTAATATGCCAGAGACTGTAACATTCATATCCCAGAGGAAGGTGCGCAAGGCTACAGTTTATCCAACATAACAAAGGTGCTTTAGTGCTGCAGTTCATTCTAAATAATGAGAGGATGGACACTAGAAGAAAGCATTCAACATTATAACCTACAACCATAACAATGCAGTTTTCACAAATTTTGTAAAATGAATGTTAGAAGCAAAAAAAGGTTTGTTTTGCAAATTGTAGGTCAGAAACATGAAGCTCATATGTTAAATTACTTTTTACATTATTGATGAAGAACTTATTAATACATTTTGCAGGTACTATAATCAGTAAGGCAGCAGTAGGTACAGTGTAAATTCAGAACAGATTTTGTGAACTCACCATTTTCTAATCTTACTGGTTCGTGGATAATAACATGACTTCTTTTTGTTGTAGGGCAAACAGAATGAAGCTGCATTGAGGCTTTTGTTTGACATCCATTGGAGGAAATTAATGTCACATTTTAAGTACAGAAATTGTATATGTGTTCAAAGAGGTTAACAAAATCAAAGTCAGTAAATATGTTAAATACTTCATATTTCAACTCTGTATGCAACATATAAACAAACCAAATAAAATGGCTCCTGCAGTTAGTGGTTACCATTCACAAAGCATTTACAATAGGTCGATTTAGTATGAAGGATTACTTCATAGATTGCTTTAATTTTCTATATTTCTACCAGTTTTTCATTGAGAGTTCAATATGTATGAAATATGAGGAGCAAATCATTTTAGCATTCGTTTCGTAGTAGTCAGTTACTGATGTGTGATTATATTGCTTCTGTATTCCTAATCTTAGCATTCATATTAATATACATTAATACTACATCACTGCTGTGTGAGTTAACAGCCTTGTGTATCTGAAACCAATAAGGCAGGAACAGACTAATTGAGAATTATCTAACATGGACCAAAGGCCAATAGCAATGTCCTTCAGGATAAGGCTGATAATGCTAAATACAATAAGACGACAACATGTAGCTAAGCTTGCCTTTTCCTATTAGCCAGTGGATCAATTTCAGATGTTAAGCATCAAGACCCCAGCATGGCATTGGCTGTGGCTGTCAATGATTCACAAGGCAGTAAGAAATGGTATTTCATGGTTAAACAAAAATAAGCCAGTACAGATGGCATTATTTTTTTTCTCCCTCTCCGACCTGCTGTCATTGTTAAAATGGCTCTGCTTCAGCTGAAATGCTGCTTGTCATTTGTCACACTCTCGCCAAGGTCAGAGACCAGGCGAGGGTAAGCTCACAGCTCTATAAATAGCCTGACTCCTATAACAGTAGGCTTGTTGCATGTGCGTGTGCATGTATGTGTACGTGCATGCCCAAACATACAGGCATGCAAAGTAAGGAATAACCTTATTAGCAGGAGTTTGATGAAGACTGTAGGGGTCTTAATCAAACATCTCAAAGACAGCATTAGCATTCTAATTTTACATAATGTCTTTTCATTCTCATTAGATGCATACCAGCAATAAGTACAAAAGGTGCAGGGACATGTGTAGGTGCTTTGACAGAAACATGCAATATTCTTAACATTCAAAGAAGTTTATGTCTGTCTGTGACCTTCTATGTACATGCCGATATGTGTTCTAGCTTATTATTGCCATCTCCTGCAGCTTTCAAGTGCAGGGAAGCCAACAACAAAGATCACACAGCTGAAGGGACAGTAAAGCCTGACGTGCAAAAAACACACCGAACATCTGTGGCATTTAAAAAAAAAAATGTTTTAAATGCTGGTGTTGTTTGTTATATCCAGCTGAGGTGACAGTGTAACCCCGCACTCCCCTCAAAAGTGCCATATAAAATAACTGTAAACATACAGTAACTTAAATGTTCAATCTTTCAATCAAGCAGGAATCAGCTCCACATCTCTCACCAGTTGCGCTCCCTCTCTCTCTCTCTCTCTCTCTCTCTCTCTCTCTGATCTCATTACAGGCATACTATAATAACACAAGTCATTGTTATTTTTTTATTAAGTTGTTTGTTCTTAGTTTTGTGGGATATCTTTGCTATTTCATATGATGGGATTATAGAAAATGGCCATATGGTTTCCAAGGGACTGCTTTATACCACAGATGCCGTCCAGACATTGGTTGTTGAACATGTTATGGAATAATCTCACCACCACTGTAAAACTGATAACTGAAATAGTAGATAGATAGATTTGAATTGTGTAAATGATACTTTTTGTATAATGTCCTCTGTGGCTCTGGAGGAGCTTTGTGAAGTGTGATAAAATAAGCCTGATAATGTCACAAAGGAAATGTAAGCTAAAAAAAACTAAAATCTATTATGTACACACGACCTGAGGTTTCGTCCATTTCCCCCCCGTTAAAGGTTTTTCCTCATTCCAATTGTTGTGTGCTGTACAGATTGTAAAGCCTCTTGTGATTTTTGATATTGGGCTGTATAAATAAAATTGACTTGACTTGAATCACTGTTCACCCAGCTATGCCCCTCAATCCTTCTCTAACAACAAATGTGTCCTTTATTTTCTGTGGTCCACTTGACCTGATGAATAATTGATTGTATTGATTGTGTGTGATGGGGTTTGTTCCAGAAAGAGACAGGGAGACTTAGTCAGAGTCAGCTGAATTAAAAGTGGGATCTAATCGCTGTCTGGGTTGAATAAATAAATAATAACAGATGGATGTAAAATTAGAAGCTTAGATTTTACACATTCATGCAAGTGGTATTTCTTGTTCATGTTGACTGTGAGATTCAACACAAGTGCTTTCATTATTTTCTTTTAGTTGCTGTAACCCTCCATTTGGAAAGTCAGTGCGGCGACCCGCCATGGAAAAATGTATTACTGGGAATTCACATCAGAAATGAAACATCAGAGGCGTGTAAGCGCTACAGAGGAGTTGATTCATTCAATCCACACAAACTTCAACCTCCGAAATGGCACGGCTGTCTTCCAAACCAGCTGTCCTGTCGGCAGCACAGCTCCTGAGGAGCTGAAAGCAGCCAGCCAGACTGTGTTCACCAGGCTGACTAATGTCAGAAATTCTACAGCTAAAAGGAAAAAAAGGAGTTTGTATTTGTTGATGAATTTATTTTATTTCCCCAGCCCACTGTAGCTCTACATGCCCACTGTGAAACTGGAAAGCTCATAGTAAAGTTGGCTATGATCAATAACGTAGAGATCAAAACATATAGACAGTGTAGATTTGAACACCTGCCAATGAAAATTACATGACACTTGTTGAAAAACAAGGACTATGTATCAAGTAATGAGTTCATTGTTACATTTTACAAAATGGAGGGATATCAGTTCCATAAGCCAGATGACAAAAAATCCCTCCAGAGTTGATTTCTCTTTAGAATATTTTGCCCAAGGATTGTTTCTTGATTCAGTTAGGTTACATTAAGCCGATCTGGCCTCCTGACTGTACCCAAGGAACTCATCCTACCAGCAAATCGCTCTGCAATGCCATGATGCTCTACACAGTGCTCTACTAACTTTTTTCATGGAAGAAATTACCTCCTTGTTGTTTTATACCAACATAACAAAACTTTTCAGGTGTGTAAGAAAGAGAAATAGTATGTTGGTTGGCCAACTGTTGTTCGTAAAACATTCAAAAGCTGGTGTAAAATACTGTTGGCCAGCTAAATTAAGAAAAAAAACAAGAATGTTGCACTGCATTTAATATGACGTCATGATATAGACTTTCTCTCTACACCCTCAACTCTGGATGACTTCCGTCTCTGGTTTGCAAAGACTGGAAGCACGATTGGGGAAATGGCTGGCCATTGCCAAGGAAGATAAACATGCCTTAGAAGAACTTCAAAATTGTCTCAGTTACATGTTGTATCATGTTAGCTAGAAAGCTACTTGGTTCAAGGTACAGTGCTATACATTGACACAAGAGTCAGCTGGGTTTCATTTAGAGTGACACAAGTGTGTATAGCATGTGTACACTCCCAAGGCCTAGCTGGACGAGGTCAATAAATAGCTCCAATGCATGAGCTGACATTAATATGTGTAAATACGACAGCTTTAAAGTTGTCTGAAAGACACCTTTGACAGAGCTATGCGTAACTGTTTGTCCCTGGTTCACAGAGAGATTAAAGCTGATATCAATCTTTATATGTAATTCCTGATAAGAAAGCAAAGAAGCATATTTCCCAAAATGTCAGAATATGTCTTTAACCTAAAGTAGAATAACTAATTCATTTAACCAGAGTACCTATGATTTGTTACTTTCCGCCTCTGGCTTTAAAGATATAGATATTAGTTTGCTGCAGGTTGGTCCATACTACTCTCCAGTTGGGTGTACTGTAAGCACGAGGGGTCACTTTTACTCTGATATTTGACATAATGTAATTATGCAATCACAGAAGATTTGACATGGCAACCTAAGCACCTTAGCAAAGACTCTTTGTCCATTACTTATACAGTGGCTTGCAAAAGTTTGGGCACCCCTGATCATTTTCAAGATTTTCCTTTATAAATCATTGGTTGTTCAGATCAGCAATTTCAGTTAAATATATCATATAGCAGACAAACAGTGATATTTGAGAAGTG
>JAVQJL010073669.1:0-15561 GCA_036024295.1 Nannoperca obscura | reverse complement strand
CACCGGCTCCTTTTTCACTTCAAACTTCATCAGATCGAAGTCATTAACATATTCCATGGCCAGGGGACTGGTGGGCAGGTCGGAGTTGCTCATTGCCAGCTCTGATGCCATCCTCTTGCAGCTGACAGTCCTCCAAACGGGGTGAAGCGCAGCTGTCAAACTGGGTTGGTTGGGAAGAACGTGAGCCAGTTTGATATTTAAGCGTTTGTCTTGAAACTGAAGATTTTGGTTTTCAGCGTCCTTTTTGCAGCCACGGACTTGCAGGCGTGTGAGAGTAGTTTTTCTTTGCAGAGTCTATTGCACAGACACACCAGTGCCGCGCGCACGAGTAGCGGAGTCCTTTTTCAGCATGTGAAATTCGGCGGTTTTGTATTTCAAACATTTAACACTTTACGGTTTCCTCATGAGTGCATTGCGCAAGCGGAGAGGGAGAAAAGCCGAAAGTAGGGGAGTAAATGCAGCCTCGCACGTTATATGCCGCTGACTGGTGGGGCGATTTTTTAGAGGGATCACACAGCAGATGAGTTTAAGAGCAATGTAGCTGCCCTGACGTCAGGCTGGAAATGGGAAATTGACTAGGACGAAGAGCCAATAGGGTCGCATACTCTGAGAGCTAATTAACATATTAGTAGCCTACAGAAACAAAACTTTTCGCAACTGTCAAAAGCCATCAGCTGACTGTCAGCTGGGACAGACTCTTTGGTTGCGGTTGTAATTTTAATCTGTTTTTATGTGGAGCAACAATTTACCCAGGTTTCATTTATTTTGACTTCAGTGGAGTGCAGTGACGCGTGCACGTTGTAGGTTCGTGGGAGTCCTAATGGAGAGCGTTTAGAGAAAAGAGAGAAAACAAACATAAAGATAGATAGACACATTCCATCTAAAATCTACAACGTATATCTTCAAAAGCCTACCTTTTAATGTATTAAAAGCTCATGAAGCTAGTTAATTTTATATCTTGACATATGTTTTGCCGTTTTTAATGCGGCATATTGCATTTTGTTTTGTTTCTTCAAAAGAATCACTTAAATGTATTAATGAGAATGTCTAATATATATACGCACATACCAATAACTATAGAAAACACAAATGGCATATACGGACGATGCTGAGTGGAAACTAAACATATGAAAGGTAGATTGAAGAGGTTTGTCATGCCACTGCGCAGCATTGTAAAACTCAACACTGCCACCTTTTGGGCATGTCAGTGCATGGGATTCCCCTTTCAATCACAATAATAGTCCGCATACATTTCAAACAAAGAATAAAATATGTTATTAGGGGATGGAAAAACATAATGTTTGCAAAACACACACACAAATTAAGTGTATCCTTATTGTCTTTATTTTATTAAAAAAGAGACACCACCTTGAGAACTTATCTAAGAAATCAAACCTGTGTGGAAGAAGTTGTGTCAGAGGAAGTGAATACCAGTGAACCCAGTGTTCCATCCAAACTGATATTATACCCCACAGCCATAAAAATCACTTTATCTAAGCATGGACCCAGGCGTTGCTATGGAGTCATATAAACCATTCTTGTACATTGCACTTTATCTCCGTTCAGAGTTCTCCTACTTTTAATTGACTCATGTACAACAGTAACATAAAGCAGTCTAGGTATTCCTAGATCCCATGTCACTGTCTGTTTCACATATAGCTGGGAGGTCATAATACACTTAACCATTTGGATCCTAAATTGTAAATGTGTTCAACTGAAGGTTTTATTTTAGTCAGAGGCCATAGAGACCCTCGTGATGCTCTTTATATATTTTTATTTCATACATTTACAGAGCAGACAACTTAGTTGACTGCTGGTGTGAAGTGATACTGAGACATATTGTTTTAGCAGACTGGCTTTTGAGTGTAACTTTCGATTAAGTTTCTGATTTAGAACCACTAAATGCTAATTTATTAAGCCGGATTCCTATCCATTAACCCGAATTCAACAACAAGGTTTACATTGCTTTTTTGTGGGCCCCTAAGTTTGAGTTAACTGTATCTGCAAAAAGCAAGTAACGGATGACACATGGCAGTTTACTCATTCAATAATAATGCAATTTGTTTGGGAAAAGAGTAATATAAGCTAAACAGAGGCTTGGTCTTGCTGGAGTGTTGATTTCTTTTGTGACCTCTTTCGACATGGTGCTGACAAATAACCATTTCGTTCCTGTGACAAAAGCCTATAATCATAGTCTGTCTCTCTCGCCAAGTGCATGCTCTCATAGTTGCGACAATGTGTATTTTTAGATTTCTGGATGCACACTATTTAATGATAGGCCAAATCAGTCATGTCCCTGCTGCCAAAAGCTGTGGAAGATGATCCTGCCAATCAGGCAGATATTTTCATAACCATCATGAGTTCAAATCTTTGCTATGGTTGCCCATAAACTATAGCAAAGATAATGTCTTTCAGTTTACTCTGTTTTAAATTTAATGGAAACAATCAACTGTCTTTCTGTTGTGTAGCTATGTGATGTCATAACTAGTAAGTGCACAAACGTACTGACAGATGCTATATATATAAGTATATTAACAATTACATTTTGATCATAATGAAGACACAATTAAAGAAAGAATTAAAAATTTTAAATATGTTCTGCTGCTGTTACTTGTGTAGCAGAAATGTTAGTAGACTGTTTATGAATGGCACAAAACCAACCAAACACCTGCGTATCATTGCAAGTTAATGAATGTTCTAGTAAAGGGGTACATGGATGCATCTGCTTGCAAGTTATTACAACACTGTGTGTGTGGCTCAAGCAAAACTCAGAAAGAACCCTATTGTTTCTATTTCAATTCTGTTGCATTGTCATCTGTTTGGGCTTACCTGTTCATGGGAAGGCACAGCAGTGGCCCATTCCCTGGGGTACAGCCACAGCAGAGCGAGACTAATACACAAACGAGGGGAGAGCCCATTAGTCATGACAGAAGAAAGTGGCGGACCTAATTTAGCTGCTTTTTGTGCCTTTGAAGTTATGGATGATGCAGATCTGAGACAGATCTACATGGAGAGGATTGGGCTGTGGTGAAGAGAACTTATCAAACCAGGGAGGAAGAACTTCACATAATGAGGTGGAAGAGCAATGCAGGTTGTCTTTCAAAAATGTAAAACATTACAATATCATTATAAAAGGGCCAATCCAATTTTTTATTCCTACTATTGTCTTATCTAGTAATTTGAAAAACTGGAGGATTTCTGAACCCACAGCAACCACATGAAACAGAAGAGTGTGGTTGTGTAGCAAATATGACATTCTCTTCATTAATGCTGATTGGGTTTGGTGGCATCACCTTTGCAAAGTTCATAAGTCTTGTTTACACCGTGATACATTTACATTTTCAGTTTATTTATAATGTAAGTATTGGACTGACTAATGACAAATTATTTTATATTAACATTTTATTGTTTGTTAAAGCCATACTGTGATGGGAATATTATTTTAGTAACAGACCTGGCAAAGAGTTTAAAAAGAAATCAGAATCACTAAAGTTTTTGTTAGAAGTAAACCACACAGTACGGTCCCAGAAATGTCCTCTCTGTCCTGGGTGAAAGAAACTAACACAAAAAATAAGTCAGGAATTATATGATGTCAAATTGTCAAACACTTACAACTTCCATCGTACTGACTGCTTGTCTAGAGTGACACTTGACTTATTTTAAGTTTGTTGTGATATGCAAGACATCTGTCAATAGCTTGCGATAATCTTCTCAGAAAATACTTTGAAATGTAAACAAATCAAATCCTTTAACCTAAACTCAGCAATAACACGGAGTGTTTCACTTAGATTAGAGTGTCAGAGCTCGTCTCATTCTGGTGGGCGATAAAGGCAAATGAATAGAGAGAGCAGAGGTCAGTGAGTTGTTTGCTGTTTGTCTGTTAGACTGTGTGTGTGTGTGTGTGTGTGTGTGTGTGTGTGTATGGTGGTTGTGGGGTTTACTCAGTTCCAGACAGGGCTGGATAAGGCCATCTAATCAGCCTCTTGGCATTCCAACACTTTTATGAGCTGCCCCTAACCTGAGCCCATTACTGTATCCATGTCTGCATTGGTGTATACCTGAAAGCTGATAGTACCTGCAAACACACCGACAGCTCAGGTGAAAGAATGGAGTCACATAGCTTTTAATTTAACACAAACAAAAACACTTTGTCTGAGCACTGCTTTAAGCTTTAAAGTGAAGAAGACAGAAACACTACCCGTGCTTTACATCTCCATTAAAGTGGTATTGCTCTGGGGCAGTGCAATTTCATCAACAGTTTAGTGAGAACAACAAAGCTGGAATATCAATTTTCACCCCACCAACAGAATGTGGGCACAGCCATGTCATAATTACCTTAATCCATTAGTCAGAAGGAGGGTGAGGCTGGGAAGGGTGCAACAGAGGACAGAGCAGACAAAACAAGGTCAGGAGGAGAGCAGCTCTGTAGTCTGAGGTGGATTTTGGATGGCCTCTCTGACACTGGTGGAAAGTATTTGGTAGCCTACAGCTAGTGGGCTTCGTGTGACTAGAGAACTCTGGTGTATGACCCCGAGCTCGTATCAGTTCTGTGGCCTGATGCCGAGGGACCAGCAGTAAACCAGTGAATGTGTTACAGTGCTGTGAACAGCAGACTCACACATGTTTTCTAGACTGTCTCAGTGTCACATGGCCAGGGGTGACGTAGAGCTTTGTGGTTTGATCGCTCATATGTATTCCACTTCCCCTTCCAACTGAATATTTGTCAAGTTGAATAACATGGTTGCTAATTAATACTGTGTGGCCTATAAATGTAGGCTACTCTACTCTGTTCACCAA
The DNA here is from genome assembly GCA_036024295.1 of Nannoperca obscura. NCBI lineage: Eukaryota > Metazoa > Chordata > Actinopteri > Centrarchiformes > Percichthyidae > Nannoperca > Nannoperca obscura. Next base: position 10,764 of record JAVQJL010073669.1, on the reverse strand, counting down.
ATGTAGAATAATCGAAGAAGACTGGTCAATATTGCACAAGAGTTGGCAGAGTGGCTTGCATATTAGCCATAATTACATTCACATGAACATAATGTATTGGTTTTCTGTCATGTGTAAGGTTAATGTGTATAGCAATTTAATGGCATATCAACTGTTGGATTGCTTTCCAGGGTTATCTCCTTTAGATGTCCTCGATGCTTTCACGCAACTTAGACTTTCATCTCTGTGTGTGTGTGTGTGTGTGTGTGGTGCTTGAGCATGCTTGTTTACCTCTATGTCTATGTGTGTATGCCAGTGATTGCATGTATTTGTATGTGCCTTTGTGTGTGTGAGTTTTGATATGACTTAATGTTAAAACAAATACTTACAGTATATTGACACAGTTTTCTATTAGACTCAAGAAAGTTGTGCTTTACATGTTAACAAATTATATCAATGTTTTGCTTAATAAATTTACAGTTTTACAAGTGAGTAGTATACTGAAAGAAGCAACATATTTTGTGAAATAATGTAAACCAACATAAATACTGCTATACACATTGCCATAAAGTTACACTCTGACAGTGGCTTTGTATCAGGGATATTTTACTCATCATTTTATGTACACCTCCTTCAAGTTATCTACAGTATACAGAGCCAATAGGAATTGCAGCAATGTATGCAGGAGTTGTCGCCTCCTACACAAGTCTCTGAAAAGTCTCCAGCCTCCACCCCCTAGCTGCTCCTGTGCCCTTGAGCTACTGTGGAACTGACACTAACGATAAAGTATAATTTTCACAATTACAGAGCGTTAGCAAGCTAATTATAGCAGAGATCCAACAGAAGTATCAGAGGACAAGACTTTTTAGCCTCCCGAAATGAAATGTCTTGCAAAACTCTTTGCCCTTTTTTCTATTGTTGAGCAAATGAACATGTGTAGGCAAAGGAAAATAAATGTGTGTTGAGTTAGTGTGTGTATGGGTGGTGGAAGGTAACACACTAACCACATGTACAGTAAACAGACAATCACACAGACTTAATGTGTTGTTTTTGTATTAACTTCTATCAATGGTGTTTTCTGATTCATTCCTCATCTCTTACATGGCCATTCCACTTCATTGTATTCAACACACTGTTTGTCAAATATGCCAATACAGAATTTCTGGAAGGGTTACCAACACAATCTGCAAGAGGCCTCAAGGTTTCTTCTTCTCTTATACAACAAAAAAATCTAGACACAGATAATATCATCTTTTTAAAGAAAAGTGATAACATCAGATCACCGCTCAGTGATGAACGATTGTTGCATATTTGTGAATGAATGATCAGGATGCTGTTTATGCCCCTCTTGTCTTTTGTTCTTCTAACATCATAGATATCTCAAATCACACAACCCATCAATCCCACAAGTAAATGGAAACACATAAGCGAACACAACAACACAAACTGTCTATATGTTTACAGAAATGGACACAGAGGGAAACACATGCGCATGCTCATAGCCTAATGAGAGATTTTCTGACCTTTCTTCATGTACCCCTGGAGAATATTGATGAATCCCCTCATAAAAATAACTCTCGCCTTGTAGGGTCATTAAATGATTTACAGTTATTTCACCAACACATAATTATTACATTTATTATGTAGGACTGTACAGGGTTGGGTCATTGTGGTAGGAGGTGGACCTTTTAACACACAATAGAGGCAATTAAAAGTTTATTTTACGTGAATACACTGTACTGTACTGTTATGTTCCACTCAGAAGTTAACATCACAAGAGAATAGTTTACAGCTTTTAGAGTGGCGCAAGTCGCCATTATGAAACTAAACCTGTAGTATTTAGGTGTGTGTGTGTGTGTGTGTGTTTGATTACTGAAAGAAATTAAAGGAGGGGAGAACACAAAGTTTTAGTGTGGGCTCAGGCTAATCATATTTAACTTTCCCATAATATCTTGTAACTTTAAAACTCTGGTCCTGAATTCCAACCATTTCTAATTGTAGGATTTGCATTGACATTTCAGTCTTTTATTGTCATACAATCTAAACCTTTATGATGAAAACCTTTGTCACAATGAAACGTGAGTGGATGAAATTTGTCCCCTCTCAGATCAATTCTATTACCCGTGTCAAATCAGACCTAATCTAACTTAGTGAGCTAAGTAATCACAGGTAATGTCACATTTGGTCTTATGGCAAAAAGACTAATCACCACATTCAAATCGCAAGGTTATGAAATTATCTTAATCAGAGCCATCTCTGACCTGCAAATTTGCATTGGTTGCTTCACTGTGCTACCAGTATCATTACCAATATTATTAAGGACTTTGTGTGCTGGGTTCCTGTAGTCTGTGTCTGTTCCTAATAATGATATCTTTTCAATTGTTATGCTGCTAAGCTGGTTAAAATGTCATCTGACTGTGATTGTGAGCATGGCCCTTCAAACACTCCCAGTGGGTGAGGCGCTTAATGTTCATTTGAGCCCTCCGTTGAGCACCCGGCATTAAAAACCCGACTGAAGCCCAAATGAAGATGATTTAAATGAACTCATTTAATTACCATTGGGGCGTAATTGAATGTTTCTCTGAAGTGCTGAGTGACTCCTAATGAAATGAGAAAGACTGGGGAGATACTGACGAGGCTGTGCACAGATGCTGATAGTCAGGCCCATTCTCATCCTACAGGACAGATAAAAAGATCAGAGAAGCATCCGCCCGATAAATGAATCCATCACTGTTAAATTATCTTCTACATTGCAAAAAAACAAAGCTTAGTGAAAGGTTGGATTCTTCATTTTTGAGTTATTATTGTTGTTGAGTGTGACCAATAGTTCACATATTTACAATACAGTGTCAAGTCAATGAATTCTAAAATGTATGTAGCTGTTTAGTTTAAACAGAGGTGTCAGTGTAGAGATGTGTGAGTGGGGTGGAGTCACATATAACAGAGAAATAGGTGAGACAATATTTACAGGGCAGGTGTGCTGCGTGGCCAGTAAAAGCCCCTTCCTCTGGACACACATTGTTAAGCTGAGGCTACTATTGGCCCTTCCGTTAAAGCCTGCATATTTCATGGCCTTTGGAATTTCCCACATCACAACATCCTCACACCTGCACCATCCACTGCAGGGACTCTTACTCTTCCTCTGCTCTCTAAGTGTGTATTTGTGTATGTGTTTGAGAGGAACACAGAGACAGTGAGTGCCTCCACATGTGTATGCAAGTAAATATGTGTCAATCTTTACTAGTGGCGGAGACAGCAGCTGCTCTCCCCATGGCCCTCTCAGTGTCTGGAAGCCCAAAGGCCTCGAGGCAGACGATGCCAAACAAATCTACCTTTTTGCTTCTTGTAGGCTTGAAGCAAACTGTCAAAACAAAGATACACAAAAAAAGTCACTCCTGATGTTCTGTTCTGCCAAACTTTTTGGCGAGACTCTAGCTAGTCATCGTTTGTCAAAGTCTCTGCTGTATGTGTAACAGGGTTTAAAGATAAAGAAAGCGGAAGCTGGTTGGTTAAATGCTGGTGACGCTGTTCTAAGGTTAAATCTAGAGTATACAAGTCTGCAGGCTGTATGGTGAGAGCATTTCCTGCAGAACAATGAGTCTCCAAACTTGTTTGACAGAGACAGAGACACAGAGGGAGATAGGGGGAGAGAGTTGGTGAGGGAGAAACAGAAAGAGAGAGAAAGAGAGAGAGAGAGAGAGAGAGAGAGAGAGAGATCCTGATTGCACAATGTGTGAACCTGATAAAGTTCAAAATGGCTTTAATTGCAAACATACATGCTGAGTCAATGTGGTAATTATATTTCAGAACATCTTGATACTCTTTGCATCCTGGCAGCATCAATGTACATACACACACTCTGCATGTACACTTTTACTAGCTCAGAGTTACCCAAATTCAAAAAGTAATCAAGGAAGCCTGGCTTTCTTATTTGGATCTAATGACTTCCATGAATTTAACCACAAAACTCCGACTCAGACTTGGATTACCAAGCACAAACCTTGCAGTGGACTCTGCTTCACTTAGCATAGATTAATGATTAATGTGAATTTATCACAAACCCTTACCAAATTTCAACAAAAAATCCTGATGCTATCATTTAAACACAAAGTTTTATGCCTCTTGCACATTCCCAGCGTGAAGTGTTACCTATGGGTGGTGCTGAGTCTTCTGAAGACACACACTTGACAACAATAACTTATATTAACCAATCAATCAATTCAAGTTAATTTATTTAGATGATAAGCATAAAAGATAATACAAGCAAATAATAGAATGGAATACTAGACAAAATTAAAAAAAACACACAAAATTAAATAATATAATAATAAATAACATTTGAACATAATATATAATAAATAATAATAAAATGCAATGAAATAAATAGTAATATAATAATATAAATGCATAGAGCATAATCAGCATAGCTCAGGGGTAACATGTACAAATTAAAAAGTAACGGTCCTAAAATTGATCCTTGTGGTACCCCACACAGTGCTTGGAGAAGTGGTCATCTATAGATACAAACATTTTCTTGAGGTATGAGGTAAACCAGTTAAAAGCAAGTCCATACAGGCCAGCATGCTCACTCAATCTAGCTAAAAGGGTGTGGTGGTCTACAGTATCAAAGGCAGCACTCAGGTCAAGTAGCACCAGAAACAAAGGTTTGTTGAGATATCGTTCACTTCTTTTGCTCTATGGGGCAACTTTTTTTGTAGTAATTTTGCTATTTTTAGTGTAGGTTAAGTCTTTACGGGATGATATGTGATGTGAGAGTTGTGGCTACTTCAGGGATAATGCAGCATTTTGTAACAAAACATTTAGTGGTAATTGGCAGAGAATAATCAAAACTGTTAAAAAACACACAGTGGTGGTCAGACAGAGCCATATCAGTGACAGAGGATGTGTCCATGTTTGTGAGTTGGTATATTGACATGCTGTTTAACAGCCATACATTTTAATAATTCTAAAAACTCTTTGGCTCTGGTATCTGCCAGATTATTAACATGCACATTAAAATCACCAATTAAAAAGAAGTTACTGTAGCTCATGTGAATGACAGATAACAGTTCTCAAAATTGTTTTAAAAGACGGAGCAGATAATTTAGGAGATCTATATATTGTTACTGCAAGGTTGAGAATTTAAGAAAGTAGTAGTATTCAAAGGTATGAAATGTGCCTAGGTCCACTTCCCTGCCCTTCAATGTCTCTCTGTAGATTGAAGCTGTCCCTCCACCCTTCTTTCCCTCTCTAAACAAATAGAAAAATGTGTAGTTAGGTGGACACGCCTCAGTCAGTGTGGCAGATGTACCTGTGCCCAGCCAGGTCTCAGTAAGAAAAAGACAGTCAGAGTTGTGAGCATTGATGAAGTTGTTGATATATATATATATATATATGTATATTTGGTCCATTTATAACTCTCTAGCTAGTGTTTTGTAGAGTTGAGATGGTCTAAGTCTACTTTTAGGCATATATATATATCAGCTATGTAAACGTGATTCACAGTTCTTTTCAGAGAGCAGAACAAGTGCACAAAGTCACTTCTCTGTACTTCAGGCTGTTCCTTATGGATGTCGTTTGTATCGACATGGACTACAAACTTGTTAATGTCCAGTTCGTTGACGAGGATCTCAATTACCTTTTCCTCATGGACAGTGGCACCTGGGACACAACGAGTTATTGCAGAGTTTGATTTGACATTCCTTTAATTGATAAAAGTTGAGCAATCTTAGACAACACGTAAAAGTAGCTACAAAATGAAAAAGAGCAAAAATGAGTGCGAGCGATCAAGCAGTAGCCAACCACACAGTGTCGCACAGCCATGATGTCAATAAATTGCTAGTTTTCAGAATTGTAGCCTATTCCTTGTATTAAATCATTTTTTTCTTCTGTTTGTTTGTGAGTTTGTTTTTCTTTTTTTTTGCTGACTTTGCTACCCTTATAGCAGCATTCTGGTTTCCTCAACACTGCAAATCACTGCTTCAGACAATTCCAACAATTCCCAAAGGCCAACCACCGTTTAATGTTTAGTAGAGGTCAAAAGTAGTGATGTATCAATCATGAGCGTGCTATTCACTGAACTACTGTTTTGATTTGAACTAGTAGGAACGAGTCGTCTCGGAGTAGTTAGTTATTTTTGACCCTGCCTGTGCATGTGCATTGTGCAACAACAATGATAATGCCTGAGTTTCGCTTTTTTCATGTGACAGCTACACAGGCTCCTTATTGGACAGTAATGAGTAGTAGTTCACCCGTCTGGGTCTTCAAGTCGTTCATTTTACACATGACGGCTACACAGGCTCAGTATTGGACAGAAATGTCTGACTTATATTGCATATATTGCATTAAAATTTTGCCTGTCTTTGGTATTATAAATGGCTAATATACTACATTAAGCAATATCTTTTATGTAGTAATCCCGAACTGATTCAGTATTATGGCCTATGTTAGCAGGCAAGTACACGCAGAAACACAAGAGAGAAACACACCTACTGTAATTAATATTTTTATTAATGTCATAAATTTTACACAAAAATATATTTCTTGTTCTCTCTTTCACACACACAATGGGTTTGTTTTGATGATAAGAGGAGAGGTTGGAGAGCCTTGCTAACTGTAAATAAGTTATTTTTGTTAAAGTTTAAACTTGTTAGTTTTGAAAAGTGTTAATGGTAATGCCTTCAGCAGAACTCCTGATGGACTCATCGCAGTTGGTTTCATTCTCATGGCAAGGTAACATTATTTGTAATAATGTGGAGAAAGTTTGCAAAACTGCAAGCTGGAACTGAACTGCTGAAGTACAAATCTCCCAGAGGATTACTTTATCTGATCAAAATATGGATAATTTTTTATTTGCTTCACTGAACGGAAAAGCGTGTAAAGGCGTGAGGTAAGCTGACAGCAAATAATGTTAATATGATATAATATATAAAAATTGCTGGATTCAGGGTGGCTATTTTTGGGTCAGCTAGATATGGTGAATGAGAAGTGTAACATTAAATGCAACTCCTCTGCTACGAATAACAATATGTTGTTAATATATGTCCGAGCTGTTCTCAAAGATGTGGCTAACGTTACTGTTGTGTTGATTTGCCTGGTGATTTATTAAATGGGAATTTCGAGTGAAGACGAGCACTTTCTGTTAATGTGTTGTGTTTACTTTAACCTTACTCTCGATTGGCATGGACTCAAATCTTAGGGAGATATTATTAACTTTGTTCAAACGTTAAAGTTACCTTTGAGCTCTAAGTTAGCGATTGTAAACAATACCCAGGTAAGACGGCAGACGGTAATGCCATAAATTATGACGTAATGTCACATCTACTGTTTTATATCTATGTTTACCTCTCCACTGGGTCTGGGTCTTCAAGTTGTTGACAGAAATGAGTCGTCGTCATCCCCCCAAGGAAAGAAATGTAAAACTTAAAAAGTCCTTCTTACTGAGCGATAGTTAAGGATCTAAGTCACTAAAATGAATTGGTTATGCCATCAATAGTCAAAAGGCACACAACTTACCAACCTTATTCCTATAATATGAGTATCTAAAGCCAGTAGTTCTGTTGTAGGTGCAATTAAGGGATCTCATATGTAGTTGTATCAGGTATTGCTTCAATGAAATTATGAGAGGTTTTCAACTTCTTGTCAGCACACACATGCACATATATAAATGTGAAAACACTTAGACAAGTATACTATGCATGTATACTGTGAGAATTAGCTTAATTCCTAAGGTAGACATCACATGGTACATTCAGACCAGTTAGTAAAATGACTCTCTGTCCTGGATGCACTTCCCATGGAGACATAGGGACTAAATTGGCTAATAAAAGCTCATAATCTTAATTGTGGTCCGTGACGCTAGAGTCGTGGCATTGGAGAGCACATGGACAATGACACCCAGTTATCAGAGCACATCCTCTAACCAGGCTGACATTCCAAATAGCAATTACAGCACCAAGCCCACCAATCCAGACCAAAACACCTACTCGCAAAAACAATGGGCATCACTGTTCGCACACAAGGGCAACCCTCTCTGGACCCTTTTCATTCCTCTTTCTCCTCTCCCCCTCTGCTCTTGGTCCAATCTTGTTATTAATCTTAACTCATTCATTAGAAGAATTCTCAGTCATTGCATGTTCTCACATGAATTCAATGACCATGACAACAGGTCAGGTCCTGGCAGTGTGTTTGCTGTTACGAAAGACTTGATTGCAATTGATGTGAGTTTTGAATTTTTTGAGTTACTCTATGATGATTTGCCTAGCACTCCATAACATTTGTATGATTGGTTATTTTTGCTTTTGGTTTCCCAACATAGATAAAAGAAGGCACATATGTCTAATCTTAATAGTGTTTGTCAGAGGGCCTATTTGTTATAAGTACTACATCTGTAGCAATATATCAAATATCAAAGTGCAAGGTGGGATATAAAGTAATGTGAAGGAGATTGTAGCTGGTTTGTCAAAACAAAACTTATTTGCCAGCTCATATGTAGCTGGACACTGTCCACTTTTCCCGGCAATTCCCAGACATATTCCGTCAATTTTCTCAGTTTCTTTAAGGCACATAAAACCAAAAAAGTCAGTGCTGTCCAAATGCTTGTATTTCATACACATGGCCATTATTCACACCACGTAATTATGTGTTAATGGCCTGCGCTGCAATTTTGTGAGCAAAATCTGGTTTGTAATTCAGTGTGAGATGAAATATCCCAGATGTAATGGAAATAGCATTAGTCCTACTGAAGTCTTAATGTTTTTATACCTTTTCTCTGAAAACAGTGCATGTTGACCAGACACAGTGCTGCTGGCAGCCAATTTATACAGAGCGTAGATTTATTCTGAATGATTATATATCACATATAACGCCCTCAGAGAATGTAACAACAGCTCCTACAATTGAGTTTAGGGTGATGATGTTGAAATAATGAGAATGATTCGTTCACTATTTACAAGGCCATGTCGAAGGAGCTCTGATCAATACCGATCAATGAGTAAAATGATTTGGCAAGTGCTCTGCCACAAACAAAGCAAAAAATGCAATAAATCAAACATGAATCCCACTTTTCAAGTTGCATTGCATCACAAATTGACGGAAGAAGTCATGTCTGCTGCGAGCATGTTTGCTTGTGGCTCCTTTTCAAACCATCTGCAGCAAAGCTAGCTCACTGCTGGGCCGTGCAAGAACCAAGTCTTGTGTAACGCTCCTTCAAAAGAACATTTGTTCACCATCTGTGACTGCTGCTCCCACTCCATGCAGAGTTGAAGCAAAGATGCAGCACTGCTCACTTTCTTACAATGCAGAATAATGTTGCCGCTGGATTTTTTCTTCTCCCTGCCGAACAAAAATATAAAATGAAAACTATAAGTCAACTCTATCTATGACAGTGAATCACCAACCTTCTCTGGGATCATGAAAACACAATCACTGCATAAATTAAACCCATTTTTTAATCACCAAGTCCCCTGGCCAGTAGAGTGTGTTTTGATGACAGCTAGCCTGTTGCGCCCCATTCAGGCTGCAGCTGGCTGCTAAAGGCATTAGTCGAGGCTGGAAATATTGCAAGGGTGCCAGGAAGACTCACATGTCCACACGCAGACTCAGAGAGAAACCTCAGCTACATGGCATGAGAATGAATCCATTAGAAACCACTACATTTTAATTAATATAAGTGTTTGTGATTAAATGGAGGACAGTATTGATTCCACATGCTTACCTGCTGGTGTTTGCAACAATGTGAACAAAAGGACAGTTTTTACTTTAATAGATATTATATTTGAAAGCATTTTCCTAATGTAACTTCATGAAAATGATGTCCATGGATCAAATTTGAATAATACTGAAAGACAAATTAATTAATTATTTTAACCAGTTTGAATAGTTACTCAGAACTCTAGTAACTCAGGCCAGAGGATGTGACTGTGACTCAGACTTGTATGACGCTGCAGCAATATCAACAGAGAGATAATGCCGGCTTGCCTCCTCTCTGTTAGCTTTCTCTCTTTCAGTGCACTCAAATTCACACATGTCCAATCTACACTGTGTCATTGTCCAGTGCTGTGGGATCTCTCAGCTCATTTCTTTCTCTTCTCTTTTGTTTGGTTAAGCGGGGGCCAGAGGTTTGGCTTTGTCTATGTAGGTGGAGTTTGGGGAATCTGACTCGTTCAAACTGCCCAGTGACAGTTTGCTGTACACCAATTGGAGGCTGTTCTTGGATTTAACACATAACTTAGCCTGATGGACAGTATACTGTACAGACTAGAAGGTGGGATCTTTATTCTGTAATCTGTCAGCACAAAACTACTGGAATACCAAGAGGCAAATATATGTATCCTGTGTTTTGTCCCGTGTTGAATTTGACCGACGTCTAATAACAACCAAAAGCAAACAACCAAAGTTCAGTCTTACTTCAATGTATTAATTTTTATAGTGTGAGTTACATTGTTTATATGAGGAAAAGTGCCAATCTTCTTAATTTGTGCTTGTAAACTTGGTTCTGTGAATGTTGATGTGTGAAAGTCTCACCACCCCACAACAAACCCTCTTAGCTGTGTGGTGGCAAAACTTCTCTCTATTACATTTCTTATGATTTAATATGCTTTGCTTTAATAACTGTACATGAATGTCTGATCATGTTTACTCTTTGCACTTTGATAATTTCTGTCAATGTCATCTCTGTCGTAGCAGACAGCCTCGGGTTGATTAGAAACTGGAGTCAACTTGTTTTTGGTAAGCTAAGAGCAGTCTGACCTTTGTTCTTATCCCAGGTTGAGAATAGATGGAAAG
>JAVQJL010073666.1:0-23556 GCA_036024295.1 Nannoperca obscura | reverse complement strand
TGTCTACGGAAGAGGATTAGGGACACGTGTGAAATTTTTTTTTTTATGCTAGAATTCTGACTTTATTGTATTATTAAAAAAAATGTTTTAGTAAAAAAAAAAAAAAGTCAGAATGCAAGAAAAAAAATTAATATTTTTTTTTTAAAAAGTCAGAATTTAAAAAAAAAGTCAGAATTTAAAAAAAAAAGTCATAAAAAAAAAAGTCAGAATTGAAAAAAAAAAGAGTCAGAATTGAAAAAAAAAGTCAGAATGCAAAAAAAAAGTCAGAATGCAAAAAAAAAAGTCAGAATGCAAAAAAAAAAAGTCAGAAGTATGGGTAACTGTAAGTTCTGTCTTGAGTTCTGTCTGACTTAAGGGAGTTTTTGCATGATCGAGGAGTCCCAGAGGAAGCTATTTCATTAAGTCAGACATTTTTGGTCAGCCTGTGGTTTCCCTCCAGAATGGCGCAAAGTGACGTTGTGGCAAAGTGAAGTTTGACTCTTACAGTTACCCATACTTCTGACTTTTTTTTAGTTTGCATTCTGACTTTTTTTTAGTTTGCATTCTGACTTTTTTTTAGTTTGCATTCTGACTTTTTTTATTTTTTATTCCGACTTTGTTTTTTTTGCATTCTGACATTTTTTGGGGGGGGGGGAATTCTGACTTTTTTTTTTTAACTTTACTTTATAATACAATAAAGTCAGAATTCTGCCATTAAAAAAAAAATTCACACTTGGCCCTAATCCTCTTCCGTACATTACCGTATATCTTTTTTTTTTATTTTTTTTTATCTCATTTCATTCAATCTTGATGGATTTTATTGTCTTTTCTTGTTTTTAAATGTCATTCTAAAGCCTTTCTTTACCTTTAACAGCCTCAGTGTTAGTTTTAGATATAAGTAAAGTGGTCTGATGGACCCCCCCTCCCTGGTGGTGAATATATAAACGTGGTGGGAGAATCAGAGATCAGTCAGCTGTACTTGCTATGCTGAACATGCAGCTTGATGATTTGCTCTCCGGCTCAGCTGCACTCGGCTGTTTGGATTCCTTCTCCTTCCTTGTGCGTGCAGACACAGTTTGTCTTGCTGGACTGACTCTGCAGAGACTGAACCATCTCCTTCTCACCAGTCTGAAAGTGCTGTGTGTTGTGCACACCTGCTGTCACTGTGGATTCTTTGCTCTGCAGCCTCAGTTGTGCAGCTCCACTGTTGGTGTGTTTTAAACTGTAACATTAAATCAGAAGCAGCTCTTCCTGGTGGGCGTGTTATGTAATTCAGCTTCCTGCGAGGTTTTGGAGGCAAACGCTGCTCATTGCAGCCGAGACAGAAACGCCTCAGTGCTTTCACAGCTTCGTGGGGTGTTGTGAGTTTATTGGGGCGTAATTATGTGACCGACATACAGCGAAGCCGGATCTGCTGCTCTGAAGCGTTTCATCCTGTTTCTGGATGTAAAATGCACATATTGACAAGAGTTGAAGTCTCTGCTTCAAAGCTGCAGTTCTGATTTCTTTATCTCACCTTTGTGAGATGAATAATAATAAAACAGGAGGATTTCCAACACATACACTAACATCAGGCACTGTTGTACATGATGTCCCGATTAATAACTCGTATCTGCCAATATGGAGTCACATCCAAACTTTAAATATGTTTCAAAATGTTGAGTTTATAAGTTTAAGATATGAATCAAAGATCAGCTATGAGAGAGGATGTATCACTCTGTTGGAATTGGTGGAACTACAGAAGCGCTCGCTGTAATTAGACAAGTTGAATTTTCTTAGTTTCTCTGGGAATTAAACGTGAATTAGCGACGTTTGTCATTTTAAGGCAGAACTGATGAAGGAGATAAGGATCCGGAGCAGAAACCCGGTTTATTCTGCGTTTGTTCATGTGTGGGAATGCAGCTACTTCCGGTCACCGCTTTTGAGCTACAATTAATTCATTTAATCAAGAATTATTTCCTAATTAAATTAATTAATCAAGAATTAATTATATATATTCTCCTTAGTTTAACTAGATTACTTACTATTACAATACTTTTTTCTTGTTTTGGTAAAGAATGTCTAATATATGGATTTTATTTCATTCATTGCTTGTTGCAGTCAATTCAAATGACACTAGTTTAATCACTTTACAATAATCTGATGGTTTATTAATCAGTTTAAATTAAAGATTTGTACACAACTGACCGATTTAGTTTTGTCAAATCAAAGATAAAATTCTAATTGATTATGTTTTTCACACCTTGTATTTCCTGTGTTAAAAGAAAAGCAGGGGCCACTTTTACCAGTCGGTGTTTATTTCGACACGTTCACCACAGAAACATCACTTCATGCAAAACAACACGAGCGCGACTCCTCAAAACAACATGAAGGTTTCTACATTCATTCATTCATTCATTCATCACTTCACACGTTCACAGTTTCACCTTCGGATGAGAAACAGCAACAAAGTGGAAAAGTCCAAATACTGAACTGTATTACTGATTGATTGATTGATTGAGTGCACTTCATGTTGAGGATGTTTTTGTAAAAAGTCTCGTTAGATAATTATTTTAACTGCTCAATGAAAAAGGTACAACTTCCCTTTTCTTTGTTGAACCGTGCAGGTGGAAATGACTTCCTGTTTGACGATGGCTGATGGTCCCAGCGGCTGCAGGTCACTGGAGGATGTTGCTACAGGTGAGTTTTAAACATCACGAGGACACGTTGGGTCTAGTTTCCTGGCAGATCACGACAACATGACGACAGATTTAAAGAAAAGCAGCAGCTTCTTTCACATTTTATTCCTCAGAGAGAAAATAAAAAGATAAAAACGAATAAATATGCATCCGACATAAATAAATAATTTAAAAAACACTTAAAGGTTTCCAGCAAATGGCACAACAACAACAAACACAGAAGAACGTCACGTGTTTCCAACATATTGCTTTGTGGGTCATGAGGGTTTGTGGACACGTCGTCCTGCCAGAGCGTCCGGGAGGCGGCGGCTCGTTTCCTCAGAGTTCGTCTTCATCGGAAAAGATTTCCTCCGCGGTGAAGCTGCAACGCGTCGAACGCCCGTCGCCGCTCTTCCCTCCGAGTCGTGATCCTCTCCAGCTCGCACCAGCGTCTCGTGTTGCGAGCGGGCAGCCGGTAAACGCAGCGTCGGCCGCCTCTACACGCAGATCTCGATGGACGTGGCCACCAGGACGCGTCCCCTCTCGTTGTTTTCTCTGTTCACCCGCTCGTAGCTGCCGGTGGAGGACGGCGAGCTGTTGGTGGACATGGAGGAGTAGTGGGTGTCCGTCATGATGCTCCCCTTCGCCGCCACACAAGCGGGCGACAGGCTCTGCTGCTTCAGCCTGTCCACCAACACGTCCTCTTCTGACGAGGACGAGCTGATGTCCAGAGGAGGCGCGCTGCTCACCAAGCCGCCGCCGTTCCCGTTCTCCGTGTCCAACATCCAGCACTGGTTGAAGTAGCTGAAGACCTCTTTGACGGAGCAGCGGCGCTCCTGCTCGATGGAGAGGAGCCTACGAAACATCCGTAGAGCTTCGTCGGTGAAGCGGCGCCACTGCGACGGCACCGTGCCCGTCCGGCGGCGCTGCCAGCGCAGGAACTCCTCGTAGAAGGCGTCGTTGGGCATGGCCTTCTCCCAGGGGAAGTTTCCCGTCAGCATGCAGAAGAGCAGCACGCCGAACGCCCACACGTCCGTGCTGTAGTCCACGCAGAAGCCCTCGTGCCGCGTCGTGTCGCACAGCTCGGGCGCCGTGTACGGGATCGTGCCGCTGACGCGCTTCACCGGAGAGCCGGCGCGCCGCGTCATGCCGAAGTCCGACAGCTTCACCTTCCGGCACTCTTTGTCGAAGATGAGGATGTTCTCGGGTTTGATGTCTCTGTGGACCAGCTTCTTGCAGTGCAGGTAGTCCAGTGCGATGGCCACCTGGTGGACGCAGCGCTTGGCCACCGTCTCAGGTAGTCCCACCTGAACCGGAGGACAGCAGCAAGGAGACACATCAGCACAACATCAGATCATAGCGTCCTCCAGCTCTACGCTGCCCCCCCCCAGTCTACTCTGTGTCTGACAGGAAGGTGGGGAGATTTTATTTAAACAGAAACACCTGATCAGGACGTAAGAGCCCAGGTGAGCCTTCTCTGGGCTTTTATTTTGGTAACACTTCACAATAAAAGTCCAGTGGGGTTTTGTGTTTTGACATCAACAAGAGTCGAACAGGTCTGTGCGTGTGTGTGTGTGTATGTGTGTGTGTCTCTGTGCGTGTGTGTGTGTGTGTCTCTGTGTCTGCATGTGTCTCTGTGTGTGTCTCCGTGTCTCTGTGTGTGTGTGCGTCTCTGTGTGTGTGTGTGCGTCTCTGTGTGTGTGTGTGTCTCTGTGTGTGTGTGTGCGCTCCGCCTCACCTGTGGGGGGATGATGTCGAACAGGTCTCCGGACAGAGCGTACTCCTGAGCGAAGACGTAGCAGTCGTCGGTTTCGAAGGCGATGCCGTACATGTTGATGATGAAGGGGCAGGGCGACAGGTACAGGGACACGCTGTACTCTCGCAGGAAGCTCTTCAGCTTCGTCGTCTTCTTCCTCAGAAACTTCAGGGCCATTTTTGTGCCTGAAAAAAGAAAAAAGACAGAAAACGGTTACATAACTTGTTCTTTTCCACCGGGGATTTATTTCATGGCCGTCTAATTTAAATCATTTCAACATTTGATGAATAATTAAATGAATAATCCTGCTGGTGGGTTTTTCCCCTTCAGAAGATTTATCCTGTTATTATTTGAAATGTTCCCACAGAGTGACCAGGATGTTGCTGCGGTCACGTCCTCACAGAGGAGCTGGAAATAAGATTAAAAACCAAAAAGACGAGCAACAGAGCGCCGACCAGCCTGGTGACGATGTGGAGGACATCAAGCAATAACATTAACTGAACAAACCACTGGTCAGAGCAGTGTTTCGTCCGACAGGCCTGAACATGTTGACCTTACAGAGGAACATTTCATGGCTGCTGTGCTTTTCATCATTATAACTTGAAGTTTACTGAAGCGACCTTTTCAATGCACGACTTTCACTTTTTTAATCAGCAGCACGGATTCTGCACAATGTGAGTGAGAGGATTTCTGTCCTCGGAGCTGCTCTGCGTCAACGTTAATGAATGAACGTGTTAATGAGATGTTCTGCTCTGCAGCTGTGATGTGAAAAACAAACTCAATATATAAAAGTTACCGCTGATTTACATTAAACTGAGTCACTAAAAATGCATTAATGACTTAAATGTGTAGTTAACGTGACATTTGTACTGAGCTTTGACTGAAGCTGCACTCTGATGATGAAACCAGCGACATCCTTTTAACATTAACTGCTCAGAGGCTGGAAAAGGTCAGATTTCATCTGGCTGGTGAAACGTAAAGTCATTCCACTCCTCCGCTCTGGAAGCAGATCTGTGCTGAAACACTGGGAAAGAAAAAGCAGTGGCCTCGTTTCCAGAGGAACCAGGAACAAGAGGCACCTGATCATGTTGGGGGGGGGATTGCGTGCCGCTGCACTGTTGTAAAATGACCCGTCTCTTCAACCCGAATCACCAAGTCGAGCCACAACATTTCACCCCCCCCCAGCCAAATACATCTCCTCCTCCCACAACAGCAAACCGGCTCCTGCTGCATCCACACAAAGATGAACATGAACGTTTCCTGGTGCTTCACATGGTCTCAGAGACTCGGACTCGTTAGTAAAGTTCAACAGACGAGTTTTCAGAGAGAAGTCGGTCAGAAACGCTGCATGAACGGCCACAATTACTCATTATTTAGTCAATGAAATAACTGCATTGTGGCCAAAAAAACAAACAAGGCCACAATCGTTACCTCTGATTTTGTGAACCACCAGGTCCACCTTCCCGTAGGTGCCCTTCCCCAGCTCACAGACGACCTCGTAGTATTTGTTGATGTCCAGTTTTTCCAGGTTCTGCGCAGCGATCAGCTGCAGCTCCTCCAGGATGTCGATGGAGGCGCGGGAGCCGTGGGCCGACGAGTTCATAGCTGTGCTGGGACGCGCCGGGGGCCGGGGGCTGATCTGGAGACGGATGCGTTTCTGTGGAACAGGAAGGAAAGCGAGGTTCAGTATGTGACCAGCATCCGCCCACACCACCCCCGGTGTGAACAGAGAGCACCGCCTGTATTGTACCTGAACACAGACAAGGAGTCCTGCAGCGTGCAGCTCAGGCTGATGGGAATGTCATCAGTTTTGCAGGAATCTGGACATTTACAAAATGATAATCTTGACCTGGTGAAAGTAAAGAGCATCAAAGTTCTTCAGTGTAATCCCGAGGGGAACGAGAACGCCTGAACGCCTCGTGGTAATCCATCCAATAGCTGGTTAGATTTAGCGTCAGAACGCATATTTAGCATTTTACAAAAAGTCCACTGAAGGAAGGGGAGGTGTATTAGGTGTGTGTGTGTGTGTGTGTGTGTAGTATGTATAATGGCTGCAACATTAAGTCGTTATTCCAACATCAATGAGCACGTTCACCTGCAGCCACCTGGACGAGCAGTTTGTTGTCCTCGTCCAAAGAGACGCAAGTCAAAACAAAAGGGTGTCCTCACAGCGAGCGAGCGAGGCGGTGACATGACGTCATCCACACGCAGCTGACAGACGATTAAGTAAACGGATAAACAAAGCTGTAAACAAGTCAAAGTGGATTTGAGAGCAGCGTTGCTATTTGTGGAGCTGATCCTCCGCAGCTGATTAATGATCCTGCTGCATTAATGAACATCTAATTCTGAACCGGTGTTTCTACGCCGTCACGCCTGCTGGCTTCCACTCGCAGCTAAATCCATCTCACCTTCCTCCTCCTGCAACCACAAGCAGCCAAGCAGCCCTCGCCTGCTGCAGCCTCCGTCACCCTGCACCTCACAGCCTCGCCCGGCTCAGATCTGCCAGTGACTGCAGAGACTTCGCGGCCCTGATGGTGCAGCAGAACCGCACCATCACTCATCAACGCCGATGAGAAAGTGTTGATGGAGACAGGATGCTGGCCACATCCTGTGCAGCCCGAGTCCATCTGTGCCGGCCGCGGGGACGGCGCCAGTGTGGGCCGTGCATGATGGGAAGTGTGCACAAACCTCGAGTACAGCGTGTGAAAACAATACATCCAAACACAGACACACAGTATGTCCTCTAGAAGAGCTGCAGCGACGAGCACAAACTCTCACTGATGTTCTGGAAACAAACAAACAACAACAACAACACAGGTTAGATTTCTTTTCCACCAACAGTCCTGTTACAGATCCGTCGTTCCTCCTCTCGACAAACTGTTTCATGGTGAATCAGTTTCCATGTGAACTAATCTGGTTTTCTATTTCTTGTTCTGCAGTTGGTTGAAAATGTACAAAAACAACGCTTTTCTGTTTTTACAGTGGATCATTTGTACGTTTTTGACTTTACTGGAACAAGTAACAAGCGTTAAAAAGATCGAGTTGGCATCTTGCATCTTTTTACTGCGCTGTAACTGGATTTTGTCATTTTATCACGTCTTTCTTTGCACGTTTGAAATGTGCTACAGAAAGAAAGCTGCTTCCTCAGCAAAGTAACAAACGTCTCAGTTTAGTGTTTACAACAGGACGCAGGACTTGTCCGTCTCTGGTGTTCATGTGTGATGATTTTATTTCATCTGTAACGATGGATCACCTTTAATAAACTGAAAAAAGAAGTCCTCTAAATTGTACTCGAGTAAAAGTACTTTCCAGCACCGACATCTTGAGGGTTACGGCTCTGATCGACGTATTGCTCTGAAAAGGAAATTGGATGGTTTCCCTGACAGCTGTGGAAGAAAGAGGCTCTGCACACAAACAGTATGTGCTGAGCATAAAAGTAGCACAAGCAGATAAAAATGAGGCGTCAGCTGAACCCGGCTGTCCGTCACCGGTCCACTCAGCATCCCTCCGACCGGCTCAATACAACACACAGCGGAGGAGACACACACACACACACACACACACAGTGTAACAATGTCCAAGTGTCCACGTCGTCCTCAGAGGACATGAACATGAAGAGCCTCTCTAGCAATACCATCGTTACACGTCAGGTAATAATGACATTAAAACTAAAGGAAAAAATATAACAAATTTATAAAATCACTAAGATAGCAGAAAACCTACACACATATGGTGTGAGTGTGTGTGTGTGTATAAGATACGCATTTGTCACATTCAGTGATGTTTTATGAAGTTTGTTACAGCTGCAGGTCCGTCTCCTGATACAATCTGTTGCTTCTCACCATCAGAGAGCTTTTAATTATGTAATCTCATCATTTCTTCTTCTGCAGCAGCTTAATAACTTAATGTCACCCGACTGCAGAATCAGCGACACCAACTGTCAAATCATCAACTCCTAATATTCAACAATCGTGGACTTTCTTTTGCAGATTTTCTAGAAATTCAGCTACAGTTGGTGGCACGTTCGGGTGGAATCAGCACAGATGAATTAGAAGTGAGTTTCTTGACTCGGATGTTGCTCAAGCTAAAAACAAAGAGGCCATTTTGTTGACTGTCTGTGAAGAGGACTGCATCATCTGAGGGAAGTAACTTCTACTCACTGCTGCCTTGTTTCATGCTCATCTTCCATAGTAACCCTGACATGCACGTATGTTCACATTCATGCTCGATTCCTTCCTCTCAGCCGTGTAACCTCCTGGGCTAAAAGCACACTCTCACATGTGCTCTCGCGCTGCCTTCATATCAAAGAGCCTGGAGATGAAACAAGTCACAACCAGCTCTAATTAGTAGCATCCTGTTTGCTGCAGCTCCCAGCAGCCCCTGATGGCTGATCCTCAGAGGACCTCAAGGAGCGCCAGAGCCCAACTTGCCTCCTGGTTTAGGGGGATGAGACCGCAATGCTGCCTTTCTTTTCAGGGAAATGCTCGTCTGTAAATCAAAGCACAGCGGGAACTCGGCCAACATGCCCTGTGTGACTGCTGCTCGTCTCTCCGGCTGTACTTCCCCCTGATGTTGCACCACACAGGAGGGGAGGTGGCACAGAGGTAACACGATCACTCTTAATGCCCTTTTATTCTCCTTCCTTCAGCAACATGACTGCCACGCCTGTTGGCTTTGCATTTTCAGGCGTTCCCTGTAGACTAAATGATTCCCATGGATTATATAAAGACACCTGCTAGTCTTCAACTGGGTTTTCTGCTTATTATCTTGGCCACAAGTTTATGGGTGAAAAAAAGTCTAATAAAAGTTATAAACATGGTTTATTTAAGTTGTGTGTTTGTGTAAAATAAATCAACAAAGTCTTTAGGCAGAGCTGGTATCTCTGTGGAGTACCACAAGGCTCAATACTTGGTCCACTGCTTTTCAGTCTTTACATTTTACTACTCAGGATCCTACCCTGCAAAGCTACGCTGATGACTCGCAACTAAAACATAAACGCACAAAGATTTTAAAAATTGCACTCCCTCTTATTGGGAGTCATAACTCAGTCAAATCTGCACACAAACATGACATTCTTTGATTTATTGTAACTCTGATGTAAATCGCAAATAAACATCCAGAAAAACACTTACAATGATCCTTTCAACTCCAGAACCTGCCTCAGAATTACCCCATTTTTAAGTCTTCTTCAGTATCAACAATAATATCAATAGATAGTTATCTGTACATCTTCAAACAGGAGCTGCTAACCGCTAATTCAGCAAACATTTAATGGTGCTAATTTGACAAAACATAAACAAGTACAGGCTAAAAAGAAAAAGTTGTAGCCCAACTACATAATATCCGTTTACAGTCACAAAGCATTATGAGAACTGGAGTTCCAAAAGTGACAAAGGAAAATCATCTGAGTGTCAAAATCCATTAATGTCAACTGATTTTCATCTTACACAATCAGAATATTTTGATGTACCATCAACGTGGATCTTATATTCCTGTGACAGTGACACTCTTCTGTGCGTTCACACAGATATATTTACTCTGTGATGAAAACCTGTGGACAGAAACTACAATTTTCTTTCCATAAAATAAAATAAAAAACATACAACTCACATCCAAAGAGAAGCCCAGTGTACTCTGAAAACATGCAGCTACTTTAGACTGTAAATAAGAGAATAAATAGTAAAAATGTCTAGACGTTACACAACAGGCAAGAAATGTGTGACTCTCATTTTGTAGTCGCAGAAAATGAACATAACTAACAAGGTCAGTACTTTTCTTTCCTCCCTCGATACAAAAGCAGCTTTTTACTTCCAGCAGACTTCAATTACTGCAATCCAATGCTCTCAGGTCCCCCCCCCCCCAAAAGTGAAATAAATCAATTACAGCTTGTACAGAACGAGTTTTAACTGGAACAAAGGAAAGCGATGGCATTGTTCCCGTTAAAGCTTGCAGTTAGTTTCAGGACAGATGTTGAAGATGCTCCTGGTCCCTCAGATCCAGGTTCACTGGACCAGAACCTCCACAGACCAACGGAGAAGCTGCCTTCTGCATGTTTTACAGACCCACGATAATTTACTACAACATTTTATATTATTATTATTACTACGTGACAAACCTGATAAAAGTGCTGAGTAATGGCCGCCCTCTGTTGTCTGCACACACTCATTAAGGCCTGCAGAAAAACTGCCACCTCATTTGTGTTCAGGCCAACATCGACTTGTAAAACGTCGGCACCTAATTAATCATTTGTGATGCTAAATCAATACATCAGACAAAATACTGAAAAATACTTCATGAACAAATGTTACCATCTCGAGACACATTTGGCTCCGAACAAAAGTCTTTTAAACCCTCAAAGGGTTCAAGAAAGAGGACAAAGCAACACTTTGAACACAAACAGATGTGTATTTCAGGAGAAACGTGTGCTTTTGAACAAAGAAACGCTTCTGTTACTTTCACTTTTTGTACTTTTTTACATTTACAACATTTTAATCCACCACTTTTGGTCCAGGCTGAAATATCCATCTATGAAATATCTTAAAAATGGGATGGATTGCCATGATATTTTGGACGTATATTAATGATCACCAGAGGATGAACACTACAGACTTTGGTGATCCTGTGACTTTTAGCGCCACCATGAGGTTGATATTTGTGGTGAACATGTTAGCTCAAAGCACCATGGTGTCTACAGTACAGCCTCAGGTACAGTCTGCAGATAACGCTGCCGACTGTCTCCACACCTGCAAAACTAATCACACGTCTTCAACTGATGCGCGTACCATCAGATACATCGGATTAAGTATCAGGACACAGGACGGATATCTCTGTGGGTCTTTTGGTCTGTTGAGGTCGGTGCCAGTGAACTAACATGTGTGCACACTGTTATTCTGTGAATCTGCCCGCCGAGAAAACACGAAACCAGGGAGATTATTTCTGCCCCACGAGCAGCTCTTTCCTGCACAAATGTTTGTAGAACTAAAACTCCCGAGCCAGCCACAGTGTGTGTGTGTGTGTGTGGCGGCCTGGTCCTCCGGTGGGGTTCACCGGTCGGCTCCCACCGAGCTCACGGAGCTGTGGAGCACATCAAAGCAGCTGTAACCGGCTCGGCCTCCAGCATCTGGGGCTTTGTGCTGCACATCACTGGGCGCGCTCCTTTAATGCTAACCCACGTCTGCTGCTCTGAACCCCACGCTACAGTAGGTAGCGTTGCCCCCTTTGTCTCCTCTAATCTCCGTCTCTTGGACTTTGGGTCTTCCTCGTCACGGTTAACGTGTGATGCTGGCTGCGTGTACACAAGCATCAGTGTGGAAAGAAAACCAGACATCTCGCCGTCTCTCCACAGCTGCAACCATCATGTCCATTAGTTAAATTGTATTTCTCAGAGTAATGGGTTAAAGGTTTAGTCTATAAAATGACACAAAACTTCCCAAATCCCAAGGTGGCGTCTTTAAATATCTTAAATATCCAAAACCTGAAGATTTGGAGATTTACTTCTCGGGATACTTTGACGCGTCTTCGACCATCAGTTTTTTTTTTGCGGTGTGAAATGACAACCGTAGCTAACACGTTTATTAGCTAGTAATAATAAATAATAATAATAATAATATAATAATATTAGCTAGTTTATGAAGCTAGCCTTAGCTTCATGAGCTGTATTAACCCCCAGCGGCACTCGGGGCTACAGACATAATATCGTGCTACAAACTATTATTTTCATCACAGATTCATCTGCTTATTATGCTTCAGATGAATCATATAGTCAGAATTTTTTTATATATCACAACTTCCCTGAGCCCAAAGTGACGCCTTCAGACATTTTGCTCTAAAACCTTCAGTGTTCAGTGAATGACGGCGAAAAATCATCAAATCTTCTCATCTGAGAAGCTGAAACCAGATGATTTGTTACTATTTTTTCTTGAAATAACTGATTATCAAAACAGATGCCTTTTATTTTTCTGTCTGTCAACCAATCGATGGATCGACTAATGTTTCAGCTGTGAGAATCTCTCCAGTTCAATCTGAGAGTCCAAATGCTTTTTGAAGCCGTTTCCCTGAAGATGAAGAGAGATCTCATTAATAATATGAAAAAGAAATCTCTTCCAGAGCCTCATCATCCTCCACGGGACTGGTGGAGAGCTGGTGTCAGTGTCAGTAACACTGTTTACAGTGTGGGAGTCATGAAAACCTGCAGCACAAAGACATGAAGTGTGAAGCAGCTCTGCAGACACAAAGCATGCACTGTAATCCCAACGTGCAGCCAGGTAGTGCTGGAGCGAGTGCACGTGAGCAGGGGGGAAAACATGAGCTGAGAAATGTGATCAATAAATGCACCACAGCTGGAAACAGGACAGACAGCGGTGCACAGATGTGGAGCCGGGACACAAAAGCCTGACAGCAGACCCATTGTTCTGCTCGGTCTGTCTTGTCACGTGGGGCAGGTGCAACTTTTCTATTGTGGATAAGAATTTAAAAGATGATTTGCAGCTTTATATGAAGATAATGAACAATGTAAACACAACAGCAGGCTCGTGCAGTCACAGTGACACAAAGACACGCAGGAAGACCGCGCTGCCTGCGACGTGTCTCAATTAAAACACATTCAAAGACGCAAACCGGCGGCTAATCAGCAGCTCGGTGCTTTGAACCGGAGGGGAAATGATTGCACAGCAGATCTGAGCTCACCTCTCAAAATGTGCTGCGCGCGCTCACGTGTCGGTCCATCCACACGGCACCGGGCTGCTCGGCGGAGACGTGTTGCAGCTCCTTCACGGTTCTTTCAGTGAAACCTCCGCCGTCCGACACCGTCTGCCCGGTACTGACCGTCCCTGCAGCCGCTGTCTATTGTCTCCGCACTCCGCAGGCGGACCCGCCCACCGCCGCCACTCGTCCAATCAGAGCGCAGAGCGGCGGTGCGGCGCTGCCTTCAGGTGATGCGGGAATTAACAAGCTTGACTGTCAAACCCGGCAGTGCAGAAATACTATTTATGTAAGTATTCAATATTTGACCGAAGTAAAAGTACAGCAGTACTACCATCAAAATATACTCACAGCTCAGAAGATTCCTACTGACTTTTATGTTTTAATAATAATAATAATAATTTAATGATTAAATATATAATAGTATTACATGATTCTACTTAAAAGTTTTAATATCATTTTCAATGCAGGACTTTTACAGTGTGGTATTCTGGTACATCTAAATACGTTCTGAAGACTGAAAAGTTGATTTTTGGTCAAATAAATATTAGAGGGGGGATTTTGTTTGCTGCTTTGATAAGCAAATGAAACATCTTACAAAATATAGTATTTTATTTTTACCCTGATTTGCCTTGTAGCCCATTTTCAAACAGGAAAGTAGTTTTCCCCCCATGATTCCCAGATCCCTGAACGCAGCATGAGGACAGGCAGAAAGCACATCACAACCTGTCCTGTGTGAAAGCTGTGAGGGACGTTTGAATCAGTGCTTTATAATGAATGTCTGCTCGCAGCTGCAGGAGCGAATAAAACAAGGTGTGAACGACATCAGGCGTTGGGATTATTTATTGTCTCGTGTGGTGAATAAAAAGATGCCCGGTGGAGTAATTCAAAGAGACTGAAGTGTGCTTTTGAAAGAGTAATGAGTCCATGACGCTGCAGTTTGCTGTATTGATTTATGTCTGCGATGCCTAACGATCGTGGGGATTAGGTTGTAGTTTATTTGGTGGAAGGCTTCAGGCTATGATGTTAGTTTACAGTGTTTGGTTCATCGTTGCCTCTTTCTATTAATTTAAAGCAGAGATAAATCTGAGCGGACACAAGACAATTTAATTATATTTTGGGGGGTTTTTGATGCCTGTAAAAATTGTTAAAATCAAACAACCTGTGACAGAAAAATTCAGATCACAAGTGCTCAATTTTAAGGGCAAAAGAGCCAAAAAGGTCGGAAACAAAAAAGGAACTTATCTTAATAACAGGCTTCGTGCAGCTAGCTTCAGAAAGAATCAGACGGGAACACAAAACTTTAACCGCAGGAGCACATGAAAGAAATTTCCACCATGACCTTTCCCAGACATACACAGAAAATACATTTAAATATGTAAATCAGCTGTTAAAACTGGTAAAACTGTTAAGTTTCTGGGTAAAAACTCAAGTTTGTGAATTAGTGGGAATGAAATTGGGGCAAAAAACAATTTGTCCTCTAAATTTAAACTGCAAAGATTTTACTATTAAGTACATGAACAAACGAAAGGAAATGTGTTTGGGTTAAAGGTTAAAGGTCGGGGGTCACAGCTGCCTGAGGGGGAAGAAGGAAATGATAATGACTTCATAATCAGCCGGAGTCAGAGAGACGCAGACACACCTGCAGGTGGGAGCGTCCTCACCTGCGATTGTTATTCTGCAGGAGAAGGAACTTCACAACTTGAGGCGACGAAAAACAAGCAGCAGTGAGGAGGGAGACAAAGTGATTTTTTTTTTTTTTACTTTGCAATCACTGCTGAATTTATCCAGAGCCGATTTTTCTGTTTTCACCACCAACATCTTTGTTTGTGTCTGCGAGGCCACATCTTGAATGTTTGGACACAGTGGACTTCCTCGCTGGTTTTGCGAGTGCTCAGTTTAAAACACTTTAAATCAGACTGGAAGGTAAATCCCAGAGGGGGGGGGGGAGACTTTGTGTATTTCTCCAGGGGGAAGTGTGTCCTCAGGGTTAATAACTACATGAAGGGAGGACCTGGTCTTACAAAGTGCACCTGAACAATAAAGGAACAGTTAGAAGACTGACCACACCCTCTTTTCTGTATGATCAATAAGAAGCCTCAGACAGTTAGCTTAGCTTAGCAACAAATATCCCCATACCAGCGCCTCAGTAGCTCACTGATCAACTCGTTACATCTTGTTTGTTTAATCTGTGTAAAGAAACCGGAAGTAAAAAACTGAATTGTTATGTATTTGGTCACTTTTGATGGAGCTAGGCTTCCCGTGTCAGTGTTAAGCTCGGCTATACACATCCTGGATTAAAAAACTCATCAATAGTCTGCCTCTGAGTTAATCAGGGCAGCTATAATCAATACCTTTATATTAACAAGGGATCACATGACTACGTGTATGTGAAATGGGAACCCGACTCTGCAGCTCCTGTTTCCTGTTTATCTGTACGACCCTCAACTTTACTGTTGTGGTTCCCGCTCAGAGCGATAAACCCCACTGCCCCCTCAGCACCGTCACCAGCAGACAGACGCCGTTAGAGACCAGCGGCTGAACAAAGTGCAGCATGTAGCAGCTGAGGAGGCAGATCTTTCTGGTGGAGACCAAAACCAGAGCTACAAAGAATCAGAATCAGGTTTATTGCCATGTATGTTTACACATACAAGGAATTTGTTCTGGTGTGTGGGTGCCAACAAGAGCAGATATATACAGAAAAAAGTAAATAAAGCCACTAAATAAAAAAATGTACAATAAATGTTTTGTTACTATTTATTTATATTTATTATTGGGACTATTGGAGTTACACTGAGTAG
This sequence comes from Nannoperca obscura, assembly GCA_036024295.1. Classification (NCBI taxonomy): domain Eukaryota; kingdom Metazoa; phylum Chordata; class Actinopteri; order Centrarchiformes; family Percichthyidae; genus Nannoperca; species Nannoperca obscura. The sequence goes on along the minus strand of JAVQJL010073666.1, from coordinate 7,663 downwards.
TTCAACTTCACATGAATGACGGTGTTCCTCTGTAACTGCTTGATGTGTAACTGTTTGCTAACAAGTTCAACATTTTGATGATGTGTCAGTGTTTACAGCTTGTTTGTCTTCAAATCTGTCAAAATATATTGTAAGAATGTGTTGTTGTTGTTGTTGTGAAACACTACAAACACCACATGTGCTGTCTTTGGAGTCAGTGTGCTATTGACAGACTCACCAGTGCACATGTGGACATGACATTGTTTCTGCACATTAGTTTCATGTCACAACTTTGAAATCACAGACACAATGGTGGTTTTCTGATCTGACTTGGTGTTTCGGTACGTAACAATAAACACAGTATGAGAATATATATATAAAAAATATAAAATATATCAGTTTTTAAAATGAAAAAAGAGCTGTACAGTGTTTGAAACGAGGCAGAATATTGACCAAGGAATGTAAAAATGATCACAGAATGAGGTGTAAAGAATATGTGCAATGTGCAGAGATAATAATCAAATAAAGATTTAAAATTGTATTGATTTATTTGGTGTCATGGGGGTAACTGGTGGGCCTCGTATCTGCTGTTGTGGTCTCGTTTGGGACAATACAACAAGTCGCCGTCTGACAGTGAAACACCAGCTGGAGGTCAGAGGAGTTTGTTAGCTAGCTGCTGGATCTTTATCGTAGCGCCGCGTGTGGATGCATTGTTTGATCACTTCTCCTCGTGCAGGAATAACGAGAGAAAACACCGGGGAGGACGTCGCGTATCTGCTGCTCTACATCTCCTGAGTGTTATAATGTTATCCGTCAGCAGGTGTAACGAGCCCGAGTGCTGGATTATGTTTTTGTGTGCAGCATTAGACTCACGTTTGTCCTCACTCACACTCACTTTGTTTACCAGCAGCCAAAAATCAAATCCACTGAACAGCTGGGACTCCTTCAATCAAGGTTATGGCAGCAATCTCCCCCCCCCCCGCTCCCCTGAGCTGACATGCAGCGTTTTTAATCTGGCCAGGAGTCGGACGCAGGGGAGCCAGTTGCTGTTGCAGCCTCTCCTCAGATAAACTGTTTCCCAGCCTGATGACAATCTGTGAGCGGCGGCAGAGATCAGGTGAAAGATTCCTGCCGTTCTGTAATTAAATGTCGCAGAAGAACTCGCCGGCTGTCGCGTTAGAGGAGGTTAACTAAAATAAACAGATACCTGCCAACATCAATCATAACTAATTAAAACATGCTTTTATACAACATTATATTGATCCCAGGAGGAGCTCAATGCTTCACATTTACCATGTGCACACACACACTGACCAGCTCGTCGGCTCGGGTTTAATCACTAACCACAGGTGCTTTTATTTTTCCTGCCAGCATCTCTCAGGGACGAGTTCAGTCTAGGCTCAGTAGACGGTATTTGTTTGTTCCACAGTGAAATATCTCTACAAATCCTGGAAGGATTGCTTTTTAACTTTGTACAGACGTTCATGGTTACCAGATGACGAGTCCTACCGACCGCCTCTAGCGCCACCAGCAGGTTCACATTTTTGGTTTGGTTTCAACAACTATTTGAAAGACTGCGATAAAATGTGGTGCATTCAGGCTACCTCAGGATGAGTTTTAATATATTTTTCCTCTAACGCATCATCAGGTTAAAAAAAATTCTTTTGTTTTGGTTAATGACCAAATACTTGATGTTAGCATTTAGCTCCACTGTGCCTGAGTAGATCCTCACAGAGCTGCTAGCATGGCTGGAGACTCTTCAAACAGTCAAAAAGCATTTAAAAGACTTTTTCTGGGTCTGGAGCAGTGACTTCCTGGAGTCTACGTTGGATGCTGGCAGCAGCTCGAGAAATAGTTCAGCACATAACTCCACGTGCAACAGAGAATAGTCATTTTTACACTTTGCTTGTTGTACGAATGAAACAAAGTATAATGTGTTCATTAGTGAGCTTTAGAGGTCCCGTTAGGTGGATTTGATCACATTTTAACCTAAACCAGGCTAGCTGTTCCCCTGTTTCCAGTCTTAGTGCTAAGCTAAGCTAAGCTAACTGGCTGTAGCTTCATATTCATCGTACAGACATGAGAGTGGTATCAGTCTTCTTATCTAATAGTGAGCATGAAAGTGAGGATGTGTATTTCCCAAAATGTCTATTATAGTTATTGCTTCAAAAAGGGAAAAATCTTTTGTTTTGGAGGGAAACGTATCAGTGATAAAGATACCAAAGATTCGACAGTGAAGGTGAAGTAATGGTTAATACAGAGGTAAATCATCATCATCACACCGTCTCTCGTGTGTCCAACAGTTTGTTACAACAGCCGTGTCCTCTCCTGCAGCATGTTAGTAAAAATAAGTGAATTCAGAGGGATTATGCAGTAAAGCTGATGAGAACTGACCGTCTCTCAGCCGTCAAAGCATGCATTCTGCAAATCCCCCCCGCTGCTGCTGCTGCACATGCACAGAGGACAGAAACAAAAGCAGGTGAAGGGTGTTTGTATCTGCCACAGTGAACATCTGCCATGTGTGCTTTTTGACAGCAGACAGCAGCCGCCCCCACAGAGGCCACAGCACTCCGACAAATGAGAGCTCCACGTGTGGACACGGCGCTGCGTGGACACGTGCACACAAATTGCAGCCTGACTTTGCTCTCACTTGCTTGGTTCTTCTCCTGAGCACTTCCTTGACAACAGCGCTGTAGGAGAGAGAATATTTATTTTCATGCCTCCCTCTCCTGCGTTCGTCTTTGGCCGGAGACATCTCGGTAACTGGAGCGAGTGCTTTACAATAATCATTAAATTCTCAAAGAACAACGGCATAAATATTCAAGACGGGAGCGATAAAAATGATTGAAGTAAAATGAAGGACAACAGACGGCAGATTACCCAGCATCCTCTGGCTATAAACTGTGAATTAGAGCGCTATCACACGTCGAGCGTCATCGATCGAAATCTGCATCAAATGATTTGTATCCAAGAAATGATGACCTTTGGAGACAACTTGTTTTTTGGTAGCCATGCTAGCGGCCTGGCTCTGGGCATGCCCACGTTGGTTGGTCCACCATTTTGGTTCAGATTGAAATACAGTAACTTTTCATGTAGCGCCATCATCAGGTCAAAATGTTCCTCTGGTTTTGGACCAAAACTCTGCAAAACTAAAAACATTCACAGCAGCCTTAGCTGCTCTCTCGTTTTAAGCAATTTACAAATAAAACAGGGCTCAGTATTTAACCATTTTTAATTTGTTGTTTTATATATATGAATATTTTTCATAATTATTGTGTGCTGTCTGGTTTGTTAGTCAGGCTGTCAAGAGAGTGACAACATCAACCAGAGTCACTATTTCCTTACATTCGTTTCATAATGATTCCTCGTTATGACCAAACAGAAAGAAATCCTTTGAAGATGCTTACTGTATTATTGACAGAAGAACTAGGAGAATCAGGAGACACATATTTCTGTTGTCTGCGACGTGAAGCTGCCTCACACAAGCACAAAGTGGAGTTCAGGTACAGCTGACAGTCACAGGTTTCATTCAAACACAATGTGATTCATCAAGAGGAGCTTCTCTGTGCTGCAGTCGCATTATTTCAACAATAAGTAAGTACAGCAGCTGTACAACTAATGTGTGGTCCAGTGTGGTGGTGGAACAGAGACATGAGTCACACCTTTAGAAACGTTAATACAGACGAATACAACTAACAGGGAAATTGAAATAATTTGGTTATTAATGGAAGGACACTGTTCTGGTAAGACGCTGTACGGTGGGTGAAAACAGAATTGTTGTTAGATTCACTGAGTTACTGGCATTAATATTTTTATTTATTAACCTACATGCCATATAAAACACTACCATTTGACAGTAAAGTACACAAACTCCTCCAAAAAGTCGTTTGTAAAGAAGGAATGAGCAACAAATCACCTGATAAAACCCTGAATATATCACAATCTGTTTCAATCTCATTAAATGAGGCTGTACTTATGAATATATAGTTTATACTTATTATAAATTATTATTTCCATGCTCACCACTCTGCTTTCCTGACGTCTTCATGAGCTAAATGCTAATGTCAGCATGCTAACATGCTCACAATGACAATGCCAATATGTCAATGTTCAAGTGTATTCGCAAAGATTGATGATGTTATTAATAATACTATCAATGTTCTGATTATTTAACAAATCAGCTAAATTTAATATAGAGAACAGTTTTGAAAGATTTTTCAAAGCACTTTTAATTCTCGACTGGTGTTCATAAAGTTTTGTCACTAATAAACTTCCATACTCAACAGGTAAAGTCGTTCTTCCAAAACTTCCCTCTAAACTCAGCCAGCTGAGGTCAGGACGCCGAGAATCACCATTAGCTGAGCAGCTGAGCCGTCACATGCTGGATATCTCGTCCATCTTCAACGTCAGAATCAAAGCCAAAGGATTAAAAGATGCCTCCACAATTTCTTCTTATTTATTTTTTATATCCACAGGAAGGCAGCACATCAAATTTCTCTTTGAACTAACATCTGAGGGATGTTTCTTGTCCACTGTCCCATGATGGGAGATAATTATTACTTAATACTTTGCAGTTAACTTCAGGTTCACCTGAAAGAGTAGCTTCATCATTCGGATGGAAGCGCTTAAAGAAACGTACTTACGTTTAATGAGTAGTGAAATGAACAGTAAGGAACATTTTCAGTGACACAAATTCTATTTCTAAAACATGCAGTTTCATACCCCCTGAAGCTAATGTTGCTACAGCTGTTAAGATTTCTCTAATTCTCTCATTTCTAGTCAACAAGTTGATTTTGCCAGCTGATATTCTAACTGTTGTTAACAGATTTTACCAGTTGTAGCTAGCTTGCTAACGTTAGCTCCAAGAGATGGAGAAAATGTGTTTCCGACTGACTTGTTTTAAAACGAGAACTCGCAAAAAATAAACCCACCACCCAAACTCTTGATATACTATATATTTTATGCCCCTTGCACACAGAAGGGGTTTAGCAAACAGCCAGTTCCCACATTGTCACAACACACATTTAGTGTTGTTGGACAAAGGTGGCAAAAGAAAATGGGACACATCACCTGAGAAAAGAAAAGTAAAATCCCATCATCGCCTGCACATTCACACAAATCAGATTGTGGTTGTGTCGACAGACGCTGATGGTGTCGACACATACGACAAAACCACAGCAGGTGAGCACTCTGTTCAGAGAACCCAGCGGCCGCTGGTGTGTAATCTATAACCTCTGCTTGTCCTGTTGGAAAAACAAACGTGCCAACTGCGATCTTTTGGCTCCAAACTAGAGGATTTCTGCTTATTGAACGTGAAACTTTCCACGCAGCGACCTCTTCCTGCCATTCGAGGCTGCCAACTGTGCACGGATGCCAAAGCCAGCTCTGACATTTTCCTCCAGTGAAGCAACAGAAATGTACAAGAGTCTATTTATTATCAACTTGATGGCCACTCGGCAGGAGCTGCTGCAGCTCAAGCTCCAGTAAACAAACAGCCCGTCCATCTCTGTGATTCAATTTAGTTATATTGGATTTATAAGGCAAGGAAAATACTGTCATTAGTCTCACTGTCAGGAATAATTCGGCCTTTTGTCTCTGCCCCGCTGCTCTTCAGCTGCAGGCAGTCATTTATACAGAGACATAATGGCCTAATGAAATACAGCGGATTCTCCCAGAGTACCTAAACAACACGGGGAACACATTTACATCAATTTACATCACTGGCAAAAGGCACCAAAGATATTCCGACAGGCAGTTTTATTTTTTATCCTTTTCTAGTTTTCTGGATAGCAGCTGAAGAACTGATTGATTAAGCAAGAATCCGTAAACGGAAATATCTTGCATCAATTACATCTTTCTGCAGCTGGTAGTGTAATAAACCACAACATGATAAATATGTCACTGTTTCTTCCTGTTACCAGTGTGATGCAGATATTGTTATTTATTTTATTAGTATTCATTTGGTAAATATGTGACTTGTATTAAGTTAGCAGCATGTTCACTGCTCACAACAGAAATATCTCAACACCTATCAGATGGACTGCCAATACATTTGGTACAGACATTCGTGCTGCTCAGAAGATGAATCCATGATCCTCTGACTTCACCTCTAGCGCCACCACCAGGTTGACATTTGTTCTTTTGAGTGAAATGTCTCCACAACTGTTCAGTGGTTAAAATTTGGTTGAATTGTAAAAACTTTGGTGATTGCTTAATTATCTTGTTGCAACATTATTTTAAATATTCCGAGGTAGAACTGTGAACTCAAGACATCAACACGGTATCATTAACACCACTTCCTATGTTTGTTTACACTGTTGTTCCCAGAAGTCCTTCCTGATGACATCACAAAGGTCATGAAAGACGACAAGCTATGATTGGTTTTCCGCCATGTCTCTCTGCGAGTCACGGCAAAAATCTATGAGTCCATAATCACCTAATAATCAGACACAGACAAACATATCGTGTAGTCTGAAGTCATTAGCCTTGTTGTTGTAGTCTAACACGCTCTTGACCAATAAAACATGAGCTGCAGTGATAACAGAATAAATAAATCACGGCTTATTATCATGATAAATTATGTTTTTGTTCAGCTCATAATAATAATAATAATAAGTGTCCTATTGAATAAGCAGTCTGGCTCCAGCTGGCACTGGGAGGCTGGGGTAATGACAAAGACCCTGTCCGGCCTGCTCACCAGTCCAGCCACGCAGGGACACACAAACAACCACAGGGACCGGACCGGACCGGACAACAAGACCGGACAACCGAAGCTGGAAAAACTGAACACAGGAGGGGAATATGAACGACTGCAGAACAGGAAGTAAAGCAAGGGTTTGGGACGTACAAAGTAAAAACGGGTCTGTGGTGTATCTTAAAAAGCCATTTCAGTTTGTTTGCATGTTTTGGGCCACAAATCATGTGCTGTAATTAATATATTTCAGATTTAAGACATGTGTTTTACCGCTTTTCAGGACTCTGCCATTCCATTTCATTAACATGCAGCAATATGCAAGTTGCATATTTAAGTAATCCATCAAAGAGAAGAGAGGAAAATGTGTCACCGCAGCATGAAATCCTCATAATTAATACATAATTATAGAAAACAGAAAAACTAGGAAAGTAGTCAACAATTTTAGGATGTGTTAAATCTGATGTATTCACTGAAGTTATGTATGTAAATAAAAAAGCATCATTAGGCTGTGCCGAACAAGAACAAACAGAAAACAAACTTGCATAATATTATAATCAGTAATTATACCAAATTATGAAAAAACATGACAGCAACATGTCCTAGAAAATAATAATAATACAAATAATACATAAACATATGTATGATATACATAGAGTGTAGGAGGCATGGTGATTGATTTTGGTTACGGTTTTAAATATTTATGATCACCTTCAGGGCACAAACTCTTAAAAATGTACTGGTCTCATACTGAAAGTAAAGGTACAGAACGAATGTAAAATGTATATGACACCATTAGATTAATACTGATGTCCTGATGGCTGAGCCGCACAGGTGTCGTGCCTACATGTACCAGGATGCATTGCGCGCACGCTTCTAGCATGATAGTTTTAGCTTCCTGCTAATCAACGTTAAGACAACGTTGCCATGGCAACGAATTCCATGAAATACATATATATATATATATATATATATATATATATATATATATAT
>JAVQJL010073661.1:0-16419 GCA_036024295.1 Nannoperca obscura | reverse complement strand
TCCTCTCCTCTCCTCTCCTTTCCTCTCCCCTCATCTCCTCTCCTCTCTCTTCCTCTCTCCTCTCCTCCCCTCCCCCCTCTGCTGAGTATCAGTCTGAGTTCAGATGAGTGTGTGTTGCTGCCAGCAGCACTGCAGTCTCCCAGCTCTGGTCCTGCACCGCTTACTCAGCACTCAGCACTCCAACCCCTTCACTTCCCAAAACAACCCACTGGGACGCACAAACATACACACACACTCACTATATGAGCACTGTTTACCACATTATGGTATGTTATTATTACCATCTATTATAGCATTACTTTCTAAGTATGCATGCACACAGACGTGCTCATCTATATAATCCATTAATTACGTGCTGAATGCAAGCAAGCATACACATACAGACACTCTGGACATCACATACACATGCACACACATACACGGAAATACACACAGATGCACCACCAGTACTGTTTCAATTATCAAAATACTCACTGGCTACTTTCTTAGGAACACAATCTAATGTAATCTAGCACAACAGCTCTGCCACATATTCAACCTTTGCAAAGCTACTAGTGGTTAGCGGTGGTGTTTATATTGAAATGTGCTTTTAATCTTATTATTTCTGCAAAGGTTAGAATTTAAGGTTGAACTGCTATATTGAATTGCATTAGATTTTACAGGTTTACTTAATAAAGTGGCCACTGAGTGTAAATTACCAATACTGGCAATTGATAAATCTAAACTAGCATTTTCAAATCCAATGTGGACAGACATACACATACTGTACATACATTACACTCATCACATTACATAAATTGAGTAAATTCCTTTATAATTTGGTAAGTGGTCAGCCTTTCTGTTTTTAGTTGAATTAGTTATATTGAATACTGCATGTCCATAACTTAAAAAGTAAAATGACAAAATATATTCACAGTTCCAGGTTCAAAGAAAATCAATTTCCTGTAATTTCATGCTGAGATGGATTCATTGCCCGTGGTGTCTCAGTTTCCCAAAAGAGCTAATAACTGTAAACAACGTAGCAGCTATGGAAATGCTGTGTCTAGTGAAACAATGGCTGCGTTGTACAGATCCTGGTTTACCGTCCATTATTGATGAGGGAGTCATGTTTCATGCAAGCCTGACTGACTATATGTGACACAACACGACCGCATGTGTTCGTACTGTATGTGTGTGCGTGTTTGTAAGCATTTAGTTATTGTGGGTTTGTCTATGGATGTTTGGTACCTGTGCAGGTGTGTGTTGCGGTGATTCATAATTCGTTAGTGGAGCCTTGGCAGCGCAATTGATCTCTTTAGCTTCCCAAGCTATAGATTGCTATTTGCTGCAAGCCTGGGACTTTTATTATAAGGATATTGATTTGAATTTCATAGTGAGACCAATAACGCTGGGTGGTAAACAGAGGAGTGGGTCTTGGCTCAGATAAACAGACCAATTCCTGGGAAAGAGACCAAAAACAGATCAGATAAATATCTCACAGGATAGACTACAGCTGCAGCCTTTTACTGACTATACTTCCTTCGTAAAACCCTGATTTGAAAAGTCGTTAACTGTAAAAGATCAGAAAATACATTTCAGTTTATCTCAATCTTTTCTTCTATAGAGTTAGTAAATCAATATACTGTAACAGAATGGGATTTAAACCCACAACCTTTTTGAGCTTGGAGTGATTTTAAAACAAGTCACTGAACCCTTTGATGTTGTCATTTATTATGCTGTTTCTGTGAGGGTTACACTGGCATTACTGGGCTTTTACTTTGCCTGCTTTCTTAAATTGTAGGAACAGAAGTTTCCTTTGCCTTAAAAACAGCTCATTAGTGTTGCTGGCAGTGATCGTGAAAACCAGAGGAGTGCCATTAGCCTTAATTTACTCATTTTACTTTGGATTTCTGTGTAGAATTTTGAAATGATTATAGTCTGCAGTATATTTTTAGGTCATCACTACCTTAAAACATATGTGGAGGTAAGGTTGTCAGTGAAGAAAGTGCCGCTGTCTGTAAAAGTGTAAATGTGTTTGTGTCCTCTCATTTTGGCCATTTCATTCATTTCAAGATAAAAGCAAACAAATATGTTGATATTCTAGTGTTTCAAGTAATGACAATACAGCCACAGTGGATACCTTATACATGGACAGCTCAGGCAACCTTTCAAAGCATCCAAGGACTTGTAATTGTTGACCAACGAGACTGAATCATTTCTATCTTCAGATAGTTCTCTCTATGTGAACCATGTGTAACAACATGCTATGTGCCTACACATAGCAACCACAGCAACGGGGTAGGCTACAGCAACTAGGAGTAGACACGGTTGTCCTGGAGTATAGGCTATGTCACTATTACATCTGCTCTGCCTAAATAATGGATTATTGTCTTGGAATTGTGGAAATGTGATGGGCGAGCTCACCTGTAGGCACCTAATAAGCATGTTGACAATGTTTGTGTAATAACTCTCACTGCCAGAAGGGGGAGACAAATGTTCCGCACGCTAGCTTTAAATCTTAGCTGCTTCAACTAATCTAACTAACTAACTAATCTGATGCATCATGCTTTTAAAACCTGCCAAACATGAAAAGGGTTTTACAGAAGACAACACCAAAAGTATATCCTTAATAATTGCTGCACAGATCACAATATTTTATTATAAATTTGAATTACAAATGAAGAGTAGAATTGATATGTAACATTGGAAAGACGTTCTTTGTCTTTCTGATTTTCTTAGTTTTTTTTTTACGACCCACAACTTCACTGTAATCACTCTCATCAGTGCCATTTCCTTCTCCAGATGTAAACACTCTAAAGGTCCACTGGATGCTACCTGTCCAACACCAAATCACAGATAGACAAAAGCAGTGTCTTAATTTAGGGGACACATCCTTGTAAAGCCGCACCGAGCACTGTTAAATGAGACAGTCTGGTCTACGGAGAATTTCCTATTTGGTAACAAGCTCTTCTAGCCTAGCAGCCTTGAAAGCTGCAGTTGAGGTTTGAGATTTTTAAGGCCCCTTGTTTTTTTTAAACGTTTATATTGTTAGCTATTAAAGTGAATTAAAACTTAACATTTCAAAGTGTAATCCTCCTTGGCCACTGTTGACTATATGTTTGGGGACAGCATATTCTCTTGAGCACAATGAATTTTGGGATATTTTGGGCTTCGAAAGATACAGCCGATGGATCCTCCAAATTCATGAAAAGAAGACTGTATTTGTCACCCTCACACCCTGTGACGCATTTGGTCTTCAAATGTAGATTTTGAAGAATGCAGCCCCTGAATTGAGTCACAGCTGAAGTTAGCAACTAGCTTGTCAATGCAGTGGAGCTCAGAGCAGCTATAAGGAAGGATATTTTTCTCTGGAGTTGTTAGAGACCAAACCACAGCTGAAACTAGAGTGAATATTAGACTTACATTCATCAGGTGGCCAAACACATGACATGACATGACTGTTGCCATATCAGCATTATACAGTGATAATATGTCCATGTTGTGTTTACAGCCCCCAAGACAATAAAGTCTTAAACAGAAGCACATTAGTAAACTGTATCTGGTTGCATGGGATTTTTTCCTGGCAATGTGATGAGATGCTCCTATACTGCAACTTGTCCACTGTTAGAGAAAAGTTTAACTGCTGTTGTTATGTCTTTGCATTTGGCTCTGTTTTATACTGCAGTATCATCTGCACCCTCCCCAAACTGGCTCCTTCACTCTTTTGGGAAAAAAAAAGGAAAGGAGAGATGGGCTCCGTCTCTCTTTCACTCTCCCGCTCACACACACTCCCTGTTGATTAAGCCCTCCTCAGTGGCCAATCGCTCAGAAGTACTTGGATTCCTGAGCAAGAAGGACATTTTAATCAAACTTAAAGCAGGGAACACAATCATAAAATATGAATGTTATATAAGGAATTGTCAGCAGGGCTTTCTGATAAGCATATAAATAATACAGATGAATGTTATGTAAAACAGGAAGGTGGCAAGGACTCTCTCCTTGCCACCTTCCTGCCACAACTTTTTGAAATCCTCCTGCCACTCCGGCACCAACACATTTCTGGTATCATCTTATATATTTCACTATCAGTAATAATTCCAATAATCATATTTACCTCTGTGGAGACTTTTACTTTCATATGAGCATCCATTTTATTTTGACAGGAAGTAAAACATTTCAGATTATGGAAAGTAACACTCTCGTTTCTTTCCTTCTGTGATGCATTTGTCTTGTAAAAAATATCATGGGGCCTAATGAGTAGTTTAAGAGTTTTTGTCACTTGTGATTAAGTTTCTCATTAGCATTATTTCCCTTAAAGCTCTGCACATCACATCCATCATCCTCACTGTATTCTCTCACTGCATGGTAATGATGCTGCATCCCTAGCTGCAGTTTGCTACAGCCGGAAAAGCAAAAGATGCCATAAGAAAACAATAAACCGAGCACCAAATATCCCTAAATATTCATGTGCTCCTGGTGTTATTGTGCATTCCTGAAAAGATAGAACTATGCTGCAGGGTGGAAGAGACTCACAGTGGGTGAAGGTTTGTTCCCTGACAGGATAACAAGGAGTTAGAGTCAGCAACAGTGGAGAAAGAGGAGAGTTAGGTGACTAAAAAAAGAGAGGATCTGCATGGGGGTTATGCTAGGTCAAGAGAGAGGAGTGGTTGTTTTTCAAGTCAGAAACAATAGAAGGTGAGGGGATCTTCAGCTGAATTCAGAAGCGTGAATGTGTATATATGGGTGTGTACAGTGTGAGGGATAAACCCAGGGACAGATAAAAAGGAAACGTGGTTAAAGGGTGTATCTTGAAAAATCCGCCTGTCATTGCTGCGTTGAGAAATATCAAGCAGTGGAGGCGGGACGTCAGGGAGGGGATACTGATGTTTGAAATGTAGGAGGGGTGAAAAGGGGGAGGTGGCAGTGGGTTGTAGTTGGGGTTGGGGTGAGGGCGTGAGGACTGGACGCGTGGGGGGTGTTTTCCCATAGCAGGGCAGCCACTGCAGAGCCTGAAACTGAGAGGATTTTTTTGCCAGAGATTTGTTATGCTGCTGCTGCCGCTGCACCACTGAGTCGATGAGGAGAGGAGGGGAAAGGAGAAAGGGGAGGAGGGTCAGCCCGGTCGGGGTTGTTTCACTGCAGTGGAGGCTTTTTGTCCTCCCCTTCTTGCTTCACACTGATAGACCCCATCTCGCTCTCTCTCTCTTTTCTGCTGTCATTGTCACTGGAGTCTCATCTATCTGTCTTTGCTTGACTCTGTCTCTCTCTGGCCCTGTCCTCACTTTCCTCCAGCAGAACTCTGTTTTCTGATACTTGGCGCCCCGCTGTCCAAAGCTAATCTGGCAACCTCCGGTAAAGTTGTCTCAAAGTCTTGCTGTGCGCAGGCATCATAAGCTGGCCAAGACCTACATTTTTTCTTATTAAATGCATCAGCATCTGCCAAGTAGTAACTTAGCATTATTGCACAAAACTTCTTCTTGAGTTTGTCAAATTGTCAATAACTTTCAATTTATTTCTCAATGTTAAAATCATGAAAATCCAGAAAAAACAAACACCTCATTAAAAGTTCAGTGTAAAATTTGATTGACAGATTGTCCAATAAAGTCTGTTAATGTGCAAGGTATCTGTTACTGAATCTTACCAAATCAAACACACCAAAGGCAAATCAAAGAGTTACTACACTCACTGTAGTGACATCATTTCGTTTGGTTCCCATAGCTGACCTCCTTTCTGTAATTTCAATGTCACCATCAATGTCACATGACCATTGGTGTGTAACATGATTGGCTGGATGTTGGTTCCATTTAAGACAGAATCGACTACTTATCCTTCGTATCACCTTATGTTTAATCTGAATATTTTAACTCAAATTTTGGGATCTGAATGAAGCCTATAGAATTTGAGCAACCAGAAAATATATTGTTTGAACTTTTTATAACTTGTCTTTTTGATTCTGAATTTCAGAACATTAAAAAATAAAAGTATTATTATAATAATAAATAATAAAATAAAATAATAATAAATAAATAATAATAAAAGTATTCATTGAAAATTTGAATTCAGAGAAAAAATTATTCAGGTACATAATTTCAATGTGCTAGAAATTCAATGGATTTTAAAATGCCAAAATCTGGTGAGACAGATTTGCTTCCAAGTGGTTGTCCAATGACCAAGCATCAGTTATTTTGTCATTTTGCCCCAAAATGACATTCATTATGATAGTCACGTTAATGTAGAGTGTCAAAGTCCATGTAGGAGGGAGGTCGGGGTGACATCAGACTTTAACACAGGAGACCGCCCTTTGTTTCCAAACAGCAGTCAACATTGGTTATCTTTTAAGCATGACCACGGTCATTCTCTGACCTTACCCAAGTGTTTATTATTGTGGGTTATTGTGGTATGTGTGATCATAACGATGAAGCTCCCCTAACATTAATGAACTGCTAATTTTAACCCAAATCACAACCTTTCCCTAATCCTAACCAAACCTAAACCATAGCATTGCCAGATCATAAAAACAGTGATTTGTGATGAATGTTGTCATTCTGCCAATAGCGGTGTCAGATCAGAAAATGCTGTCGCAGTATATTTCATATTTTGTCTGTGTGGTGTGTATGATGTGTTTCGGGTGTGTGTGTGTGTGTGTGTGTGTGTGTGTGTGTGTACAGCATGATTTGTGCTTAGTGAATAGCTTATGCAAATACTTGTATTAATTAATCTGGTTAACAGAAGACTTAACGGTCGCGTGTACTTAATCTGTGTGTGTGTCTGTTTCAGCGTGCGTGGTTCGGACTACAGAGAGAGGGAGAGAGACACATACAGTAAATTAGGACAAGAGAGGGAGAGCGAGAGGGAAGCTGATAAAAAGGAGCAGGAAACCAGACCAAACATGGGCACAGGTGACGTACAGAGGATACCCAGTTTCCATAGCAACAGGCAGGTGCAAGACACTGGGAGCTAATCTGGCTTTCGATCTGCTGAGGTGAAAAATTTGCATGCACAATGCAGTGTGAGTAGCCCAATATACACACACACACAAACGCACACTAACACAAGAACACAGCTATGTATGTGTATATGTGAGCTATGTCTGTACACACAAACACACACACACACACACACACACACACGAGATAAATGGTGAAAGAATGCTGAGCACAAACCACAACTAGAGTATGTACCATAACAAACACATACCGGTATTTGTGAACATGGTACCAGTAATAGACAATGTGATTAGCCAACCAGGACCCTGACTTAACTGACCCTACGCGCACACACACACACACACACAAACACGCACACACATACTGGGAAATGCCTGACACCCTGAAGACAAAGAGGGATGGGAGGAAGATGACAGGGAGTTGACAAGAAAGGGAGACGAGGAGCGGGATGAGGCAGGAGAGCGAGATTAAAGGGGAAGTGGAGATAGAGGAAAGGAGCGTTGATCCGGACCCAGGGGGTGAAAGGTATAATACAGAGAGGAGGAGAGAAGGTGGAGAAGGGAAGGGGTTATGTTGCATGGTGAGGAGAAAGTGAAAGAGAAGAAGGAGATTGAGAGGGAGGAACAGAAGAGGAGGAGCTGAGAAGGAGAAGTAGAAAGGAGCAAAAGGAAGTGAAGGCAGCAATATACTGGACAGTTTTGGGTCCAGAAAAGAAGCAGCTTGTAGGGTATGTTCTTTTGCAGGTATCATGTACAAAAGTATTGAAAACATTTTCGTTTTGATCTGATGATGGCGTTAGATGAAAAGTGAAGGGATCATCAAAGTTTTTCCAGTTTATCTTGAAGGGTGCATGAATGTATCTACCAAATGTTATGGCAGTACATCCACTAGTTGTTAAGATATTTTAGTGTGGACAGTAGTGGTGGACCGTCCATCCATTCATCTAGCTATTCATTCTCACTGTCTCTAAGTCAGATCAGTGTGTGCTAGCTGATACCATGACGGGGTAGTCATGAATACAAAATACAAAAATACAAAAATACAGTCACGGTACAAAGTACCAACAAAATTAAAACAAATAAGCCTGTGTGGACAGAATAATGTGTTGACAAAATTATTTTTTTTAAAAACAAACCCAAATCTCTTACAGAAATCGTGCGACTGTGAAATGCCACAAAAGCTACTAGCTGGCTCTTGCAACTCAACCTGAATAGTTTGTTAAAGCTAAGGTCCCGCCTCGACAGAGTAAATAGCCAATCATAGTTTAGGGTAATGGGGTGGCACCTGGGGCCTGTGTAATCCCAGACCACTCGCCTCTAGTAGTATAATTTCATTTTTGTAAATAATCTCTGATAAGAATATATTGTTAACCGTTTCTGTTCAGGTGCCTGTGGATACATTATTCTGTGATTCCAAAAAGAAAAACAGCTAGCTCAGTGTCCTGACGTGACTGCACGCCTTCACTTCAGCTAAAAGTTTAGAGGAGCTGCTAAACATAACTGGCCCTACAAAATTACTGTCGCGGAAAATAACATGAAAGTGCTTTAAATAGTCCAAAACCAGGCTATATTGAAAAGCATCCAGTAGTGAGAGTGAGGCGCATTTATTCAGAATTTACACTGATTCTTACGCTGCCTGGGTATAAAGAGGAGGAAGGAGGATAAGAGGAGATGGCGTTTGTTGCTACAAATATAATGCTTTTATTTTAAGCAGGTGCAACATTCTCTAGCTGCCACAGAAAGGTCTGATTTTCTCCATCTTGATACGGAGCTCACTGCATTTCTCTGCTCACTGGGCATTTCAACGCTAGTCATGCAGCAGGCCAATCTCAGCTGTTCAAACATTTACACACACACATTTATGTGAAATTTTATATACGCACATGTGCACATATGGGAGATTGAGAGTACACACACTTTGAGTTCAGTTGGCAGTAATATGCCACTTCCTGTGAGCTAGCCAGGAGGGACGTTAGATTCTGGGCCAGTGCACCCTCGCAACTTCTGTTCTGTGTGTTTTCTTTTCCTCCCATGCTGTCTGTTATATTTTTACATTATCTTGTGTTACATTACATTATCTTATGTTACTTTATGTGACACTACCCAGGGGTTTGTGGGGTTTTTTGGTAGTAGATTTGGATACTTGCTAACTTACATAACCTTATGTTGCATCATGTGGAGCTCTGTTGTCCGGCTGCTTCGCCCGGTCTGTCCTGTTCTAGCCTGTTCTCTGCTCGGCTGTACTCAGCTGTTTACACACAAGGCTTCTGACCTCCAACTGCTTGTTGATTCACAAATACTACATATAACCCAAAGTGTGTTTTATGTGCTACTAGCAAGGAAAGACAACAGGATCAGAGAAAAGATGCAAACTGAACCAAAAAGGAAGTGAAAACGTAGTGAGGAAAGTAAGGACAAAGGCTAAAAGAAGAAAGAAAATAGAACAGCCAAGAAAAGAAAGAGGCTAATGAGGTGTAGAGCTGCAGATCGATATGGATCGATTCTCCCTCTGACAGCCATCCTCACCATTGCATACAAGACCTTCAGTCCCACACTTATCAATGTCGCCGCTCACTCTCGATCTATCAATACCTCAATTATCAGATTGAATATCACTTTTCCCAGTGGGCTGGATGACACTGAAAGCTATTTTTCATGCACATTTTTGTTGATGTGCATTCGCTCACAGTTCAGCAAAGACACAACAATGCAGTAGGCCGGCCAGTTAATCACAAATGAAATGCAGACATAGAGCCTGTTACACTTGTGCTACAAAACATTTTAGTTTTTAATACATAAATACACCAATAATCAGCAGTGTGCTTTTTTTTAAATGTGCTTTTATGTTTCAGTTAGTGTGTTTCTTTTGCTGTTGTTTGGTTCTTTAAACTATATATATATAAAAATGGGGACCACTTACGAACATCGGTCTATAGCGCTGCTAAATAACTCCACAGTGTCCCTTTGAATTCCTCCTCACATATTAATGTATCAGTAATAAAATCCAATCATGTAATGTCATTTTACATTGTTGTATTGCTACTTTTACTCAAGTAAAGGATCTGAGTATTTCCTACACTACTCCCCAAAACCTGCTGTTATTCACGTTACAAAAAGAAGTGCACCTCTTTTAATAATGATGAAAGAAATATTCAGATACTTTACATAAGTAAATGAAGCAATACCACAATGTAAAAATACTCCTGTACAAGTGAAAGCCCTGCATTGAAAGTGTTACATAAGTAAAAGTATTATCAGCAAAATGTACATATTAAAAGTAAAATATATTATATAATTATAAAACAGAAAAAATTATCCTGTTAGTGCTATGTTAGTATCTTAATGAATTATTATTACTGAAGCAGTAATGTGTAAGAAGCATTTTAATGTCGTGGTTAAAGTACATCCAGTCTTATGTTTGTGCTCTATAACAACAAATTATAATTTATAAGCTGATCATGTATTTTCTGTTGAAATTTTCTTAGTAACTAGTAATTTAAGCTGTTGAATAAATGTGGTGTAGAAAAGCACAAAATTTCCTACTAAAATGTGGTGATGTTGAAGTGTGAAGAAACATGGACACAGAGACAAAGACACATTTCGTACATGTCGAATCAGCCCTGAGAAATAAAAGCTTAATCAGATGGAACATTTCAACACGACAGCCGTATCAGTTGAGATGCACTGTCGTGACAAGCTCTCCAGAGACTGACAAGAAAGAGGCCTAATAGTGTGTTTGGTACGATGACTAAGGACTGATATTTAAGGGAGAGGAGAGAGAGAGAGGCAGATTTTAGTGCTGAGTCACAGCAAGGCTCTGCTGCAGCACCCTCCCCCACACACAACCACACAACCTGGCTGACTGGCTTCATCTCATCATCCCTGTTTCTCTTCATGCACACACACACACACACACACACAATCCCCTTTCTATACATCCGATCAAGTGTGTTCCACCTCTGCCTCTCCTCATCTGTCAGGTCATACATGTGGATTTCATCCTTTCTGGATCTTTCGCACCTCCTTGCCTGTTTTTAGCCTGTGCCTATTGGTTTTTTTTTCGCCTCATCACTCTTTCACAGCTCACCCCCACGATCTTCTCCTCCCCCCAGCCTCACACCTTCCCTGTGAAGTTTAATTAAGAATGAAATCAGTCAGAGAGAGAGAGGGAGATCAGAGTGCACGAGCTTGTCTGCTACAGGGTTGATAATGCTGCGGCTAATCTTCTTCTCCACTTGCTGTGTTTTGCTCTTTGACCGTGAGACGAAGCACTGCTAAAGCCAAGCTCTCCATCGCCCTGAGTTCCCCAGACACTTCTCACAAACACACACATGCGCACACACACACACACACACACAGACATCTACACACACACATGAACACACACAGACACGTACACACATATGCACACACCCCTGCCTGCAAATACCAGTCTGACTTCAAAGGCCTCTTCTGAAAGTTAAACATTCTCTTTAATCTCTGCAAAAAGTGAAGATACAGCAAGCTTTTATGGATGAAAAGAAAAGAGTAAGTTGTTAGACTTTATTCTCTCAATAAAAGTGTCCAGTTTGTTTGTACTCACCATCTTAAGGTACCATATTATGTTCAAATGCTAAGTGGCAGTGACCAACTCACTCCCAAATCCACAAGCTAGGGAACTACGAACATTCCGTTTTAAGACTTCATCGAAAGGTTCAATCTGAAGCAGCTCTGTGGAGAATAAAATGTGACGGATAAGCAGCAGCAGTGCCATGGGGATGTTTCTGGCAATAAGCTGACAATGCCTGGTTCAGACCGCTGATAACCTTGTTAGACAAAAGATAATATTCATTTAAAATTCTCACAGTATTAATAGAATAGCGTTTAAAATGGGATTAACCTGAATCAAGTCTGAGTAATACTCTTTGGCAATTCTGGTACTGTGGGAGAAAGAAAAGATGGATTTCTTTGGGTGAAAGTGCTGAGTCACTGGAAGAAAAGGTCTATAAAAGAATTACAGATGGCATGACAATAACATGAATGTATAGAATTTATGGTTCTTTGTTTTATGTTGTTTTTTGTCAATCAATTATTTCTTTAATGTATTCCAGAGTTTATTATATCATTGAACAGCTGTGGTTAATCATCTTGACTTAAAGAGCCGTTAACTGTAAAATAATTCCATCAGTTTCAGTGAAGAGTGTCCCTCAATGATCTAAAGGCTATCTCAAAGGCATTTTCCTTCTAATCATATAACGTCATAAGATTCACTGACTACTTAGTCGAATAATTCAATAATAAACTGATTTTGTAAAATACAAATGGGCAAATGCATACTGAATAAAACCTTTAAAAAACATTTATAACATTTATATGATCTGAGTGCTTTACAGCTTTTTTTGTCTACCACTTTGGTCTAGACTGAAATATATCAACTAATATTTGATGGATTACCTTGAAAGACATTGCCATTCATATTAGACCCCCCTTTGATGACTGTGTGAATTAATAAACCCCATCTGAGTACATTTTTATAGTAGTCATGACTTCATATTAAAGCCCATCATCACCCAATGATATTCATGGGGGACTTGGGACCATTATCCTTATCCTAACAAATGACTGGATGTGTTACTGTTCTGGCACCCCTGGACCTGCCTCAATGACTCTTAGAAGCCTGTTGACCTTAGTTTGAACACCAATGTTACTCTAATCCTACATGTTTTCTGTTGCCAGCCTTCAAACAAAACGCCAACCCTTCACTTCCATCCATTCCTAATTTGGTTCGTTCTCCTGTAATATTGTCTCAGAAGAGAGTGAATGAATGAGTGGATTCATTCTCCTCACTTTCTCCACACACACACACACACACACATCTGAGCACACCTAGAACACAATACACGCTTATACCCCCCTCGCCGACATACGTGAAGTCAGTACACACACTCACACATTCTGCACACTCTTTTCTTCTCCCCTGGCTCTCCTCTCTGAATGGATTTTTCATGCAGAGTTATCATTATCATTAATTTAGGAGACAGGTTCACTTCA
The DNA here is from genome assembly GCA_036024295.1 of Nannoperca obscura. NCBI lineage: Eukaryota > Metazoa > Chordata > Actinopteri > Centrarchiformes > Percichthyidae > Nannoperca > Nannoperca obscura. The sequence goes on along the minus strand of JAVQJL010073661.1, from coordinate 3,464 downwards.
TAGCAATTGAAGACACATTTGTTACAGTGCCAAGCAGAGGCAGCGGCTGGAGGAGAGGAGTGGGGGGACATTCCCACGTTGCTGAGCCCACAGACAATTCCGTGTTGATGTGCAGAGAAGACATAAATCGGTCTCATTCTGCAAGTTCGGCTCTGTAATTGATCAGAAAAAGACACCCCCAGTCATAATCCATGTGGTTAGACTTTAACATCTTTCATATGAAAATTCTTTGAGTACATATATATACATACATAAAATAAAACATGTACATACATAGACATACACCGTACCCAAATAAATGATGGCCACTGCTTGTGGTATGGCAATGTTCGACATACATTCCTATGTAAATGCCAGTGTTCATAGAGTTGCTGAAACAGTATTTTCAGCTGACTTACAAACACAAGGCCAGGCTGTCTTTTTCTTCTGAATAACAGACAGAGAAAATGTGATGAATGACAGGTTTTGCTGAAGTGCAGGACCTGATATGAGAGGTCTGTGAAGCCCACTGAGACAACAGCCTAAGTCCAAACAACAAGCAAAGCCTTAAAGGATAAAAATGGTGATATTCTGTATTTTTGTTACTGTCAGCAAATCCCATGAAAAAAACAAAAGCAAAGATGTGTTCGTCTATCTCTCAGTTGTTTCTTATTTCACTGCCTTGTCTGTGGCACTCCGCCCCAAGCCCACTGGATCCTACTGAAGACTTCTTTAAAAAGACGCTGCAAATGTATACATTCACTTTTTAATAAAGGGCTAAATAAGTAACAGCTGTTAGTTTTTAGCAAACATTAGTCAAACGAGAGTCAATAGTGCATTAGAAATCTTTCCAGTGGTGATTTAATCCACATATGGTGCAATAGCAAGTCTTTACAACAGCATGACAGTGGCTGTGGGACTGGCTCCAAATAAACTACAGTGCCCATGTTCATTGTAATAAAGTAACATGACATCCAATGTAAGAGTGAGGCTCACTGATGAGTTTTTAATAGTTTTAGGACAACAATGGAGCTCTATGGCACACAGAAATAAGATATACCAGGCAAGTTATACAGGCAACACCTGTTAATTTGATCATCTCATTGTTCATTTTGGTCTTTTTGAGGGATTTTTTAATGTTAAGAAATTCATTTCACCAACCTTAATGTTTAAAACCTGGGTAGTAGAAGCATCTACCCATGAAATAATCTGTACTTCACAACAGGCCTTTAAATATCTGTAATGTATTTTCTTCTTTGCCTGGCTGCAAAGCTACAAAAAAGAAAAGGACGTCTTTTTCTGCGATGTTGCAGGAGATAGAGTGATGATGCAGCAAAGTGCCATGCACAGCTGGACACCCATACGCCTAAAACATATCCTCAAGGTCATTATGACTAATACAGTTGCCTCCAATAGGCATGCTGTCTAATTTTCTTCAATGTATGTGTTTACTTGAGGAAGCAAGAAGTCACTAACTAGCTCCATAGTTACCCATGGTTCCCCCCACTCTCTGTGCAGTGTTGTTTCCCCTGCTGGAACACTATACCTCCAGGTTTTTTTGTCCGGTAACTTGATTAAATACAAATGATTTAGGAATATGCACCATGTAAGCACAGTATAAACTGAAATAATGCAGGATTCTCTTCAAGACCAGAATGGGATTTTTAAACAGGACTCCACCACTTCATTTTGTCAGTTTATATTGTGTTTTAGTGGTCCACACTTTTACTACAGAAGCTTTCACTCCAACCAGTGAGGTGTGATTTGTCACGCTGGTCCAATTACTTTCATTTCAAATTGTAGTGAAGGTGGTCCCATTAAAACCCCACTGTTGCTGAACAGGGGAGCAACTTTGTGAGCAGTGACAGGTTGGTTTCACTGGACTACAGTCACATTTCTGTTCTGGTGCCATGATGAAATAACACCTAGTTTAGACAAACACTCAGTGAACTTTTGGAGGGTTAAGTGGCGAGAATCAGATGTCTGAATCTAGGATAATCCTGCACAAACAAGTGCATATAAAAACTGATCCAACATGAATAATGCTATTGAGTCTGTACTTGAGGTGCCTGTGGTGGGATAGAACACATACAGCAGTAACATTTCAAAACATCTCAAATATTCAGTTGCTATATCCGTGCAGCTGCCCATTATAACCAACACTTTTTGAAGTCTCTCTCTCTCTCTCTCTCTCTCTCTCTCTCTCTCTCTCTCTGGCAGATATCTATTAAAAGCTGCTGCTGACGTCAAAAGTGTCCGCCATCTTTGACGAGAGCTGCACTGCTTTACCCCCCCCCCCCCCTCCTCCTCCCTACGTCCCTCCCCCCAGTTGAAAAAGAAGTGAGGAGGAATAAGCCGACGCGCAGTGCCTTTGCAGCATCCCAGTCATTGCCTATACAGCGAGAGGCTGGTGTCGGTTAGCTGTTGATATACGCAGACATTTCCTCCCACTCTGACTGCGGGGCACCCACAGCAGGCACAGGTGAGACTGACGACATCTCCCACTCCATTTCTTACCATTTCTCTTTCTTTAACGGCTTGGTTTTTGTGCATTTCAGCAGCAGCTGTTATTTGTGAAACGTGAGCGTTGGATCGTGTATTTTCTTGAATGTCGGGGATGCAAACGCGCGGTAGGAGTCTCTGGGGTTCCTCTTGCTTGGGAATGTAGATATCTCGATCATTTGCAGCAGTGTTAGCGGGAAGAGGAGCGTGAAGGAGGGGAAGGAGGAAGGGAAGAAGGCAAGGCGTGACCTCCCCGGTGATGAATCTCAAACGCGCAGTGGACTGCTGAGAGGACGGACGCGGTGCGCTATAATGCGTATGTTGAATGCTTCAGCACCTTGGACAGCACCAGAGAAGAAACACACTGAGGAGGTGACGTTAATGTCTCAGCAGGTCGACGTTGTGCGCGCTGTTCAAGAGCTTGTTTCTGAGCTAAGCATTTCACCCACACATGTTTTAGGGGTGGGGGTGTTTTTTTTAAAAACTCTAAATCAGTGAGAGCCTCATCTCCCATCTCAGAAGTGATACGACTGCTGATGTCGCAGCAAGACGGTGATTGACGAATCAATCTGTCGCTCTCGTGTCAGACAGAAGGGAAAAACAAACAGCATCCCAGCAGATTGTGAAACTAGGAGTCAGAGTGATTGCGGTGGATGTGGTGTGATGTGTAGTAAACTGCGCCACGGTGAAGTCGGTGGGAGGAGGGTAGCAGATATAAACAGGAGGGGGGGGCTCCGTGAATGCGTCGCTTCCTTTTCTTTATTTATTTTTACGCAGTGTCTTTGCATCAAAACCGGACACATCGGTGCCACACTGACGTGACCGAGGCGTGGAGGGAGGGAGCAAATGTCCCGGTGGTATAACGGTGGGGGTGGGGGGGGGGGGGGGCCGGGAGGACCGCGGTGAACCCCGCAAAATAACCCCCACCCCCCCCACCCCCCCCCCCCCCCCCCCAAAAACCCCCCCCCAGGACCCCGGGGAAC
>JAVQJL010073655.1:0-12451 GCA_036024295.1 Nannoperca obscura | reverse complement strand
TCATAATGCTCTGAATCTGAATACTGTACAATTTATAAATGACACAAATCGACAGCCGAGCAATGGCAAGCATCTTTCATCGATGCATTGCTTTGATCCGGCTTTACTCTTCACCGATTGGTTACACAAACTCTGAATTTACTGGCTATGTCAAAACAGGAAGAATGGCTCATTAGCGCACAAAGAAACAGCAAATACATCATGCATCTCGGACATGTTGGACACATTTAACGAGTGTAAAAAGCAGCATTGTAAATAAAAACAGCATAAAAACCGCTAGAACACCGCATTTTACATTGTTTTATGTACGAGGGATGACGAGATTTGATTCCTCTAGCAATTCCCGCTGCTTGAAGCTAATTTGATCGGCTTTCCTTTATTGCATTTTGTTGGTAAAATCTATTTTACCCTGGCAACGTCAACTCTGGCAACTAACATCATTTGTCTGGCTTATACTTATATAAGTCCCTATTATGCACAAAAGAACAGTCTTGGCCTTGAAAATGCCAGGGATGCCAGGATGTGTAACCTTCAGGAAGTATAGCTCCAGGCCGTTCAGGCATATAAAACAAGGAGAGAAATGCGGATCAAGCATGAACACTAATTACAAGTGATTACTAATTACTTCTTCTTCTTACAAGTATCTATAAATTCCTGATCGAAAGTGACCCAACAGTCCCCCAATTGTCAGACTACACATTCAGTTTCACTGTTGCTAAGCACAAAGCTTTGTAAACACAGCTTCGCTCTACTTTAGCCAGTGAAACAATAAATGTATTTCTATTTTTGCACCGGTGCAGCCCAATTTTGTTTGAATAATTTTGCTGTATTTTAGAATCAGTTCTTTTTCTTGGCGTTGGCAAACCATAAAACAAAACAAGGCCCAAATACAGAATGTTGGGCAACTTCTTCTCACATTTTCCACATATTTTGCGCATCATACTATACACGTTTCCCCACAATCACTTTCTTTTTTCGCTCTCGCTCTCTTTTCAGCGAGTCAGTGAAGTGTCATTAAAGCTTTGATATCCTTTAATTCATTTCCCTTCCTTACACAAACAGTCACCAGGTAGCATCCAACCCAATGTCCAACCCAGGTTGTGTAGAGGGCCATGACATTGACCCATTCAGATAACTGTACTTACAAAAATTGTCTCACTGTAAATATAAATAGGAAACGGGGGGACGGTTGGGAAAGTGTTTTGAATAACAATGCATGATTGCATCTTCACGTCCCAGACAAAAAGACACTTTTTTTGTAAAGTGCAAACATCTCTCTGGCGGGACGGTAAGTTTACTTCTGGTTCTAATGTGGCCTTGAAGAGCCAGGATGTCTGAGTTGGGCTGAACAGAGGGAGGAATCTTAGGTTTTTTTGCTATCTGCAAGGGATTTAAAGAGGCGTGCTTGCCTGGTGAAGGTCAAAACATTGCGTCATTAAATGTTTGGGAGCTTACAATATTTAGACAGCAGACTAACTGGGGTTGGAGTGCAATGATAAAAAGCTCTTATATCAGGTGCCGTACCCATGTCTATCTGACTTTGTAACATGACACACTTGATGCAAGCATCTTCACCAACTGCAAAGTTCTACAGCATTAGCACTGTGACAAAAATCGAGGAGTAGCAGATGCCTTGTGAACAGACACTTGTCAAGGCACAAGCGATTTGATTTAACGTGACTTTCTGTTTAATACCAATTATACACGGCTTCCCTACATGCAAACACATGGCTCACCAAAATACAAAATCAAAACAGGTTTGAGTGTGTTTGTTTAATATGCGAACAGTTGAGAGCAGAAAGCTGTTAAACTGAACGTCGTTGAAACCACCACACAGGATGTTCCCAGGCTCTGATTCACATAGGGAAGATTTTGTTTAATACTTATTTTAACAAACGTTACACTGTGATCCCTTCTAATGATAAAGAAATAACGGAGTTAACTTACTACAGTAATAAATGGCTTCACTGGGTCATGTGACAGTCACCCATGTGTGGATAGCTGTTGTGACGTTTGTCCTTTATCAATCATTGACCCCTACAGAAAGCGATCTCTTGAGGCAGTTTCTGATACTGCAGTCACTTTACAGCCAGGCTTAAGCTTTTTCTAATTTGTAGAATACAGGACACAGTACGTGGATTTAAATCCAAAGCACAAACAAACCAACAACATATATTTGCTTCTCTGTCACAGTTTTATCTTATCACACTAAATGGTGGATGCACACAACACAATTAAAGCAGAAAAATGCTTGAGCAGATTGAGAAACGGTGTCAGCATCACATAAGCTGCTCAGCACCGTGCCCTGGACTCCACCGATCACAACACTCTGCTACACGGTGGTGGTGTACACGTTTTAAATTAATTTGTTGTTCACATACTGCAGTCTTTGTCTCAACTTGTAATGAGAAATCCCTTCATCCAAATGAGGAATTTAAATCACAGATCAGCAAACATATGTTTGTTTTTGTAGTAATCATGGCCAGTGATGATAAACAACTGAAAATGGTGGGTAGACCATGACGACCCTTACAAGGCAATAAATTATAAATAAATCTCTATCTGCATATTATTTTTTCTGCTAATCTACCGATCTATAAAATGTCAGAAAACAAATTCACATTTTCCAAGAGCTGTAAGTGATGTCTTCAAGTTGCTTGTTCTTTGCGACCAACAACTCAAAATGTAAAAAAGGTATAACATTTACTATCATAGAAGACTAAGAAAAACAGCAATTAAGCTAGAAATTCTGACTGTTTACAAAGAAAATGACTGATTAATCAATTGTTGCCAATGGATTTTCTATCAGTCTGATAACTAATCTTCTATTGTGTTCAGGTCTTTTAATGTAATTAATAAAATGTGTTTAATCTTAGTGGAGATCGTTTGGACTGCCACACTGCTCCAGAAAACAACAGCTGGACACCAAACTTCCACTAGATTTACTCTATTTAAAAACGAGGGGGGTTACTTTTCTTCCATGGTACCTGGATATTTCTGGCCACGCCTCTGTTCTTAACATTCTTGCTTTCTGAGCAGTTTATTTAGCAAATATGACCTTACCTTCAGCGCATACTTGTCTCCAGTCTTCTTCTGGAAGATTTCAAGCACCTTGCCATTGATGCCCAGCCCCAGCACCTGGCTGGTTACCTTGTAGTCGTCTGTTATGGCGTTCTTCTTGATCAGTAAGTTGGGTCTGGCGTGGAAGGGGAGGAACTGGCCCGTAGGGGTCTGCTGCCCCGCCGGGTTGGGAAACAGTGGCTGGTTCTGTGCGTTGGACAGCATGCTCTTGGTCTGGGCTGAGAGACGAACAGCCGCCTCTCAACAATACTTCTCTGCCTTCTCCTTTAACACAGACCGAGTCTTCTTCTTCCTGGGTTAGCTGGCCTGTGACGAACTGTGTAGCAGCCAGGCCCGAGAAATAACCGGCAGTAGATCTGACGTTACAGGTTAACAAAGTCACTTGGTTAGCTGATAAAAAGCTAACTTAGCTAGCTGTTAGCATGCTAGCTTGATCCTATTCTCGACCTGTGATTCTCGGCTAACAACTCAGCTATCGGTTAGCTTATCCATCACCAGTGGTGTCCGCCGTCCACCGGTTCCTCAAAGAGCACTTCAGGAACTTTTCTAAAACATCCCATAAATCCGGTAGAGGACTGTGTTTCGAAATTAGTAAAGTAAAAAAGCTCGCGAAGGACGTTTTTTTAAAAACAACAACAAACAAACAAAACCGACAATAACACTCCACGAAAGGCAGACAACAGTGGAAGGAAAAACTCCGAAACCAGTAGCACGCCAAACACACTTCACTTTCCGACGGACAGACAGCCAGGAGGAGCAGGTTTTACTGCTGACGTCATGCTGGGGTTTTTTCGGCGCTTAAAGGAGAAGTACGACAGAGGAAACGACCGGGTTTATGTCGTTTATATAACCGACAGGTCGTGAAACGGAGGGGGGCACGGCACAAATGTACGAACGAGAAATGTTGTAGTCTGATTCTAGTCAAAAGTCACCAGCACGTTTTCCCTTTTTATGTCTCGGTGGTTATATGCGTTCATATCAATCTGCAGGTTGGCCTTCACGTCACCCTGCAGGCCTGCAGAAAGGGAAATTACATTCCCCACACGGGTCACCGAGGTTGGCAGATTAACCCTCTGCTCTTCTGAAGAGAAGAAAAACACTTGTGTTTTGATAGTAAAAGAGAGAGACGGACAGATATAAACACGTAATCTCTGACCAGAGTCCTTATAGGTTACCTCAAGGTTAGAGAGCTGTGGTGTTTTTCAGCCTGCTTTTCCTAATAACAACTAAACTCACACATTTATAGGCTACTACCTAATTGTGATTGGCTATATTCTTCAGTTTTCAGTTTTTCTTTGCTTTGCTGCTGCCAGCCCAGAAGGTAGGACTCTACATTTGTCAACGCAAACATCTGCCTCAAAACACAGTAAAAGCTCTAAAATTGTTAATCTGCGATTACAGTTTGCACCCTCAGGGCCATAGCCAGGAATTTAGAGCCCCCTCCACCCAGACACCAGAAAGTAAATTATTTGTATTTCGTTTGTTAATTTAAATGGTTATTTTTCAGTAATTTTTATTCCCTATGGGCTGTTTTAAAGCCCTTTCCACACTAACCTATACAAAACCCACCATGTGTACATTGTTAATTGTAGAATGTAAACTTCCCCTAGGTTGTGGAAACCACCCACATTTGCCAGGGAAAAACAAAGACATTAACTCAGTAGTTTAGACCCTGACCTTAAGTAAATGTTTTCAGGGAAGCATGGCACGTGGCAGTGTTGCCTCTGATAGAAAGTCAGAATGGCTACAACATACAATATCAAAACACTCTAATTACTTATTAGTCATTTACACATGACTGATAGATTAGAGAGTACAAATCAAACATTTCTCCCCTTCACATGTTTAATGGAAAACAACATTCAGCTTAATTCATATGTGTGATTTTGTGAATTTAGTTTTTTTGTGAATCTGAATGCTGCTTTTCAAAGTGAAGATGCACATAAAATCAACCGATTGAGTTATCTAGCATAAAAATCAACCAGTGACTCTGAATCTTCATTTTTAAATAAGCCTTTGTAGGAGGGCTATCACAGGTAAAATAAACAACGGGGGCCATCATTTCCTCTATAAAATCATCCAGGGTCTCAGTAATTGCAGTAATTACATTGTATTTTACTTTCTGTCCATTTTAATCTTATTTTATCTCACATTAATATGCCCATACATCTGATATTCTATGTTGTTTACTCTGATTTCAATAACACTCTCTGCTTTTAAGTGTATTTCTTGGATCTGGAACTTAAATGCAAGACTTTTTCTAAACCACTAGATGGCAGGCCAGTCTATGTTTGTATTAGAACCAAATATGTGGCTTACATACAAATCAGATCTCAACTTGGTGTTGGCATTTAAAGTGTTTTAGGACCTGCATGAAGGTCCTCACAGAGGGTTTCTTCACAGGACAATACCTTGTGAGTCACATAATTAGTAAATTATTTTAAATGTATTATCACTGACCATTTGTCTCACACGACTGAAATTACATTTACATTACATTACATTTAGGCATTTAGCAGACGCTTTTATCCAAAGCGACTTCCAAATAAGAGCTTTACATAAAGAAATTAAATTGTCCTCCTGGAATACACCCCAAACACCTTAATCTCAGTCAAAATGGTTTCTGAATATGCTTTCAGCCCTGAGGGACACGTGTTGATCAAACTTCACGGCCTTGCTGGTTTAAAGAATTCACTGTTGAAATGTTGTGTGAGTCAAGCTGTTGGCTGCTGAATCTGAAAAATATGTGAAAAATGTCTGCAACCCTCATTTCCCAAAAATGCATATGCTTAGCTTTGTGGCTAAAAAAGAGGAAATGTTTATAGAATTCACAGAATTAACAGAACAAAGCTATGTGGCGACATCGTCCGCAGCCATCCTGTGGTTTAACACACTGGTCTTGTGCATGTAATCTATGAATAGGATGGAGGGGCCGAGACCCGGCTCCGAGACTCCACTTACACCTATAAGAACACCCTTCACTCCACCCGCAGTACTTATTCTTGACTGCTCGATCTTGTTAAATGTAATCTCAAAAAGTTTTAAGAAGTTTTATATGTAAATCTAACATTTAGATTTATCTGAAGTAGTGTCATATTGTTAGAAAGCTATTAATGTGTTGTGTAATGTGAAAACCACACCACTGTCAAAGTGCCAAAGAGACAGGCACCAGTGATTGCCTGCGTCTTCAGATCAGGATCACATTTAGGGGCTCCCTGTTCCATTCTAGTGATACAGTTTAGGTTTTTTCAACTGGATAACATTGTGCAATAAACGTCTAGATGTGTAAAATTGGTGGCATGCTCCTTTTATAACATTTAACATCAAGAATCAAAAACTGCACATCAGCAAAACTTGCTGAAATGCTATGATAATAAATTATATTCCTGAAATACTGTAAGTTGCTGGGGCAGCTAGAAAAACAAATAATTTGGTCTTTGCAAAAATATCTTGGATACAGTTTGTCCATAACATTGCAGAGCTTGCTTTTTTATGCTAATAATATTCATTATGTATACATAACTTGACATGATCTGATAACTTTCTGTAAGTTTGAAATATGCTATTCCAATCTTCAGCAAACATTGTGTTACACCTGTACAACAAGTAATTGCCAATTTGTCAATGAATGGCTGTAGGGTAACAGCCTGATTGATTAAGAAGAATAAATTCCTTGATTACAGTATATATTTGATCAAATAATGTTTATATAACTTCTCAACCCATAGAAAGTTTTGCTGGCAGAGGATGGAGGAGTCACATTGTCCTTAAGGTTAGTTTCCACTTGAATACACTTCACTGTTTTTATACTCAGTTATGTAAGAGAAGCACATCACATGTCCTCATGGATTCCATATATACACACCTTTTTAAACACCTATGCACACGAACACGCACACACCTACACATTTGTGCACCCAGACACACACAGACTATATGAGAGAGGGGTCTGAAATTGGAAACTGTTGCCTGAGCTTTGATGGCTTTGTGCTGATGAATTAACACAAGCTACAGAGTTACATGTACTTTGCGTAGCCTCAGGCTCACTTTTAGCTGCTCCCCAGACACTCAGGACGACCTGTCCATTAAAGTGTTCTACCTGGGGAAAGTGTCACGGCCCCAACTATTATTCCCTGTATTCATTATCAGAGAGGCCCAAATGCTCACATCACACTTTACACAGAAGATTTCAGTGTCCTAAAGTTTGCCCGGGTGTCCAAGGATCAGGAATGCATGGCCCTGTGCGCAGAGCTGTAGGATCTGGCGTGCTGACATTTTCCTTTTCTCCACTCCTTCCCAGAATGCTCCCTCGACACTCTCTCCAGTTTCACAGCACTTCTTTTAACTCCCTGACAGGAAGGAAATCTCAGGGGCAAGAGCTGCACCCCCCCAGTCCCTCCCTCTGTTCTTCATTAGTGTGCGAAAGTCAGAGCAAGTTTGGATCAGTTATTTCAGGCTGGCCAGAACTCGTCTTTGTCAGAATAATCCTCCATCACCGCCTGGGGCTGAAACCCTAGCCGGCTCTTGATATAGACCCATGGTCAGCACTGGCTCTGATATAGGATTCTAGCACCTGAACACTCGCACAAGCCTCCCGCCCAACATAGGACCTGTTGAACCTGCTCACCCCTCTGATGCACTCAGTCACACACACACACACACACACACACACACACACACACACACACCCCTTGTGATCCCCTTGTATGATCCCTCACTCCCTCTTGCTCTTTTCTCTTTGTTTCTCTAATTACTATGTAGAGCACCAAATACTCGCATGTACAGTACCAGTCAAAAGTTTGGACACTTTCCCATTCACTTGACTGGTACTGTACATACAAGGTCATTTTACCCCACCTTATTTGCATCCTTCAACTGCTGCAATGCATTTTATTTACACGTGGCCTGTCTTAGCATAGCCTTAAAAGAGACTGCAGAAGCTAGAAACTTTGTCTATCAGTAAGTCTGTCTGTCAGCCTGTTTATTTGTCACTCTATTTGCGTCGTGATTTGCTCGTGGCCTGGTTCACCCCAGTGAAGCATGATAAAAGTCTCTGAGGAGAAGAGAGGTGGTTTCCCGGTTCTGGTTGCGTGGTACAGAGTTCCTCAGTGACTGCACCACTTAAGGGCAGCGGCGGACTAATCTCCATCTTTCTCCATCCTGCTTTCTGTTTTCTCACACTCTTGTTCTCTTTCTCATTCTCACACACATACACAAGGTCATAAAAAATCCCACTGACTAGTCACGGACATTATCAGCTCCAAGGCAATCCAGACTTGTGATGGAGCTATACAGAGTGTGCAAAGTCACTTTCAGTCTCAGCTCCACGACCTGCAGGAGACTGTGGTTTGTTTGTGTGTGTGTGTGTGTGTGGGTGTGCTGCAGAAATCTATTGAATATAATTTATTAATATAGCTCATATATATTTAAGTATAATTTCAATAGTGGTTCATTCTCATTCTGAGCACGCTTGCCTGCTTGTGTTTTCCTCTTAAAAGCCCTAAGAAAACATTGATTTCTCTCCTCTTCTCTCTCTCTCTCTCTCTCTCTCTCTCTCTCTCTCTCTCACACACATAAATACCTGCACATGTAAAACAAGACCTGAAAAGGCACACGTCGTGCCGAGGTTGACTTTGACAGAAGAACTGCACAATGCCATAGAAATCTGCACATGCACCCACACAAAGGAAAGCATGTATGGCTCATCATCCATGAAATGGGTGGCCTCCTCTACAGCCCTGCAGGGCGCATGTGACCGCCATTGGAATCCCCTTCCATCTATGAACAGAGCCTGAACAACATGGGTTCCTGCAGAGGCACGAGGGCCCTCAGTGGTCGCATGTGCTGGCCTTTTTCCGACTGATCCAAGGCCTGCTGTGGAGCTGAGGAGAGAGGGAAAGTTTTGGGTGACTGAATGAGAAGAGAGACAGAGAGAAATGTGGAATTGATGCAAAAACAGAGAAAACTTTCAAAAAGAGTTAGGAATGACGTAAATTCAGACGTTCTTTCTTTTTTAGGTTAGTGGGACGACAACTTGTTGTGTGAGAAGCTGCTCTCACGTTTTAGTCACATGGACATTCCCAGTCCCCCTCTTGCCCCCAATAAACAAGAGACCATTTGATGATAGGGGACGATAATTAAGCCTACTTCTGCTGCCAGCTTGTCTTCTGCCCTGCTCAGCTGTAAAGAATGCCCTAATTTCATATCCACCCCGCTAACAAACAACCCCACACATACTGTACACACTCACCCACACTTCTCTTTTTCATCTACATGTCGGTCTCTCTGTCGCCAGACCTGTTTCTTTCTCATATACGCAGGTCTGGATTTGCTGACCCAGTGACATCGGACAGCAGGATGCTCCAGTTCTCCCGCACAGAGAGAGTCTCTGCAGTTATTGGTGCTTTGGCACAGCACTGGCTTCTTCACAGACACAACAACGTCACGCGGCCTTTTCTCTTCATCATTCACTCCAGGCCACTGAACCAGCCCTGGCGAGAAGAAACAAACTCATGCTCACTCACTCATACAGGCCCCTTGAATTGTTTTGGCATTTGGACGGACACAAGCTTAAATTTGAATGAATAGCAGAAGTCACAAAGCCACTAGAAAAATCTATATAAGACATAAATGAATACGTGTATATAATATATAGTACCTGCTGTACTATGGGGAAATGAAATCAAATGTTTCTATGTTCTCCCTCCCTGGGGAGGCCCTTGTAATCCAATAATCCATCTTAATCCAAACTGAGATTACATGAGGTGAAAGAGCCACTTTGTGCATGAGATTATCCTCCAATTTAAATCACTCCCATCGTTTGTGTTTGTGTATGTTGACTGACTGGCGTGTTTTGAATATGCCTGTGTGTGCACATGTATTAATACACACGTGTATGTATGTGTTGTGTGGGGAGCAGGGTGGATAATGTACTGGTGCATCTTTAATGAGCAGATGCCCGCACCTCCCCCTCGGTTCTTCATCCCTTCCCTCTGTCCTGTGCTTCAGCAGAGATCAGTCCACTGCTCTTTAATCCTGCCAGTCTGATCCCCATCACGTTTCATCTCCTACACTTAACCTAATGCACCAGTGCCCCACATGTCTGCTCAGCTCGCTTCACCACAGACTCCGTACTCTACAGTTTACTGGCCCCGTGACACCTGTAACACAGCCCCACCTGACATACCTGTAACATTGCCCCTAACCTGCAAAGAGCGCCCGCACTTCGCTTCTACCAGCCTCCCATCATTAAAGACAGACAGCTCAGATAACGCCCTATAACATAACTCCGTTTAATCATCATCCTCTCTTGTCTCGTTAGTCATCACAAAAGCTGAGAGAAATCCGCTGTGAATTACTATTGGACTGTCAGTCATGTGTTCCAAGAGTCCCGTGCAGTTGCAGTGCCCCGCTCCGCACTATATTTAAGCTGCCCAGCTGGCACTACCACCCCGTCACTCCTCCCCCCCGCCGCCACAGATGCACACACCCACATAAGATGTGTGTGCATGTGCAGGCCTGGTATGATGGTCCTCTGCCTCTACTATGCCCTTGTAAGGTCGTATGACCCACAGACCAGCATGCCCCACTGGTGTGGATTTCCATTCCTGGAGCTCACTTCTCAAACATATATTCCCCTCCGCCAAATTCATGTGCTGTCACGTCTTATGCCTAGCTGACCTACTCCTGACATACATATACAGTATATCTATGTGGATATGCAGCATGCACACACCTGCTTATCTTTAAGACGTGGACCCATGCCATTTTCACATAAGCGACATAAATAGACGTCATTACTGACCTGCAGTCTATACTGCCCATACAGTATAATAATGCACTGCCTGCCTCACATTTCCAGTGTACATTTCACCAACTGACAGGATTAGTAACATTAAGCCCTGAACTCTTGAACTCAGGACTTAATGCACTCAGAAAACATAGAGGATGGACTGCTACTGTTCAATCCGGCAGGCCTCACACTGTTTTGTTTTGTATTTATCTGTGTGTGTGTGTGTGTGTGTGTGTGTGTGTGTGTTTGTGTCTAAGTCAAGTCTTGAGTCTGACCATGACTGTGTGCACCATGCAGCTCTTCTTCTAATGTGTGTACAGGGGTTCCTAGTAATCTGTGGGACAATGATGGCTGTTGAAGCAGAAGTTTGACATTTTGAGAAATACACTCATTTTAGAGTTATGGGGCCAGTATACTCTGTCAGACCTGTATCCCATGGTCGGATAACTTCAATAACCTCCTCTCCCCACACCGTTTCAATGTCGGATTTGGGGAGGTGCTGCACCACGCCCACGTCCCCATTTCTAAACGATATTGTTCGAAACCACTGTAAACACTAGTTCTGAACTGGCATAAACCAACCCGATACCACTCTCATGTCTGCCACCACCACCAGCCAGTTAGCTTAGCTTAGCATAAAGGCTGGAAACAGGGGGAAACTGCTAGCGTGGCTCTGTCCTGCAGAGGTTATGTGTAGGATGTTTGTTTGGATCTGAGCTGTTGCCAGGCAACCAGCGGAAATCCAATTATTTTACTGTGCCTGGCAAAATATAGTTCAGCACATGACTCCCTTTAAAATGGCAATTTGTTGTTTTTACACTTTGATTTTTGTACAGATTAAATTAACAATATAATGTGTTAATAAGTGCGTTTTAGAGGTGCTAGCAGGCTGATTTAGTTACCGTTAGACAGGGCCAGGCAAGCTAAGCTAAGTGAACTGGCTGCTGGCTTTAGCCTTGCATTGAATGGACAGACATGAGAGTGCTATTCATTTTCTTGTCTAACTCACCTCCGGAAAGTGAATAAGCATATTTCCACAAATGTTGAACTACTCCTTTAACACTGGAGGCCTGAAAGTAAAAACAGACCCAAAAAAGCACCGTGCTCCGCATATCCAACTGTTATTCTTTCCAAAATGTAGTTCTGTGATGTTTTACTAAGCAGCCAGCTTCCCTCTGAACACCATGCACCAGCTAGGTCTTAATATAGCACAGAGTTTTTGTATTCAGCCATCAGTGAAACATAAACATTAACGCAGCGCAGATTGACTGAATTATTGATGCCCAGCTGATGGACTGTGTTCAAACATTTCCTCAGTCTCCCTTAGAGTATGTGTGGGGGTGCATGTGCCGGACAGAGAGATAAAGGAAAATGTAATCATCGTTTTGTCTGTCAAAGGAAACTTTCCTCCTCCTGTCTTCTCCTCTCCTCTCCTCAGTAGGTCAGCGTGCTTCCTGTCAGAAGCAGACGGAAACTGGCTCTCCACACTCTGCCATGGAAAAAGCTCTCAGGACAACAATTCACCCAGCAGCTGCTACAAAGGAGAGAGGACTGGATGAGAGAAAGAGGACATTGGAG
>JAVQJL010073650.1:0-11543 GCA_036024295.1 Nannoperca obscura | reverse complement strand
CCCCCCCCCCCCCCCCCCCCCCCCCCCCCCCCCCCCCCCCCCCCCCCATTCGGTCCTTCACAGCTCCTGAGCTGGCGGGGTTTGACACCATTGGATAGAAAGCTCTGCATTACATCTGTATTAATATGTCATGCATGTGCTGTATGAGTGGTTTGAAGGAGTTGAAGAGGTCTCTGAGTGTTTTGGTCAAGTTTAATCTCTGCTGGTGGACACTGTTCACTGTAAAAAGGAAGGCCATTTTTTGCGTGTTTGCACAGTGTTTGGAGTAGGCTATAGCCCGACTGATACTGTATTGTCAAAGTCGATACTGTATTTAGTAGTTAAAAAATTCAATGAAGAATAGTTTTTTTTAAACATGAACACTTTTACAACATTATGTAGTTGAAAAATCACCTTGTCAGTGCTCTCTAGTGGACAAAGCAATGTAATGGTGACATTGTTTCTAAATGATCGGATGATAGGTTGACATCGATACAGAAATATCTAAATTGATCTAATATTGGCCTGGCCAAGTTATCATTCTAGCTCTAGTTAGGAGGGATGTTGTTTATTTTGCAAGAGTTGTTTATTTTCTAACCCAAGTTTAGTACAAAGAAAAGACCAATCCATGTGCTGATTAAATTGCTTTCTGTTAAGTTGTTAATATGGAAGACAAGTTGAAATCACACCCACAAATGGATGAAGGTCAGTTGTTCCATAATCAGTGTTTGTATCAGGGTAGCTTTATTTTGAGCTGACTAACAATTTGGATGTTTTAGGCACAGGTAGTTCATTGCACAAGTACTGTGTTCTGTTTCTCCCTCTCACTCTCTCTCTCCCAGAAACCTCTCAGCATTCATACATTTTACTTTCAGCTTTTCATCTACTCTTTGCAGCACCTCCTGCATTAGTAATTCAGTACACAGTAGATCATTTATAAACATTAAAATTTCAGTACCTCTTACTTTTCGGCTAAGATGTTCTTGACAAATATTTGCATACATGTGAACAGGAAGACAATTCTGTACATAGGTCTAGAAAACAAGTCAGATTTATTACAGGGGAGTGTTAAACAGCACATAAAGTAGTCTGCATGTTCTAATAGGAATCAGATCTCAAGACTATTCAGCCACTCTTGCATGAAAAGAGACAAAGACTTTGCAGTTGTATATTTCATATTGATCTTTATAGGATAACATCTTGCCTGAGCCACTTGCTTTCACCTCAGTAATTCATCCAAATAGAATACTTATAATGCCTGCATGAATTAAACAAATTTAAGTAAGTAACACACAAAAATAAATAATCCAATTTAATACTAAGACTGTCATCCCAAAAAGAACGACAGCATTAGTCGTTTTATCAAGGGACGTCTGTTTACATCAGTACGACAAAGCCCATTAGTGGCTGTAGTTATAGAGCAACAAAGTCTGCATATGAAGGAGGTCGGGGTGGATGTATGGGTCAACAAAACATTAGACTTTAACGAGTCGGCAGTTTGTTTGTTTCATAACCCTAAACCACATATTTGTTATTGTAAGTAACCATGACCACAAAATTCCCCCACCCTTAATGGAGTCACAACCACAATGTTTTCCTAACCTTTACGAAGAACCCAATCCATGATTTGTCCCCTAAAGCTAATCAAGTGATTTGTTGTTCCTAAACCTAACCAAACCTTAACCATAGCATTGTCACATCACAATGTGATCCGAATATGCTTCTATATGTCGTCCTATAGAGCATGGACAAACAATGTATTTTGTCCTTTAACTTTGAGTACTAGTTGTAAATCTTCAATTCGGGTTGGTGGGCAGTTATCTGTTAAAACTTTTTAACAAGACACCTCAAACACAGTTTACACCAAACGAAATTGAATCAGCGTTTTAAGTATATTAAACTGCAGGTATCCATAGCAGCAGTACTTGCTACTTGCTAACAGTTAAACTAACCATGGATTAAACTGACTAAAAACTTAAAATGGTGATGAACTTAACTTTTCTTTTTGTCTTAATTATTCTTACTCTAGCTTCCATTAATGTGGAAAGCAACAGAATATTAGTAATTGTGCAGTGTTTCTTACCAAAATGCACCTCCTTATGTTTTTATGTACTCATTATGGTTCTTTTGGCTTGTTATAAATGAATCAGATATTTTCTAATGCAGTTGATCGTCTTCTGTACTGATGATTCAGCAGTTTAATGCCTATCTAAGCCTTATAAGTAGTCTAACTGAATGTCACCTACAGGTGCCTATGCAGAAAATTAAAGGTACTTTTGATTTACAAACCTTCAGCAGCCAAAGTAACTCTTCCCACTTCCCCTGCTACAATCTCAGTGGAGGGAGCGCCCCTCTTTACCTCCATCTGGTCTGGATATCAAAGTATATAAATATATTTATAAAAAGTATATAACATTTTGTATATCAAAGAAGAGTACGATCCTTTTTGTTTAACCAGAAACAGAAGTCTCACTCAAGGAAAAGTCTCGCTCTGAAATCTTGCGAGTTGTTGAGTTGTTGCAGGAAGATCCGTATACTCTTGCTCAAATAAACAGGGATGGACATCGAATTCAAATGCCTCATCTACATCTACGTCAAAAGCAGCTAAATATTCAGCCATGACTTTGGAAATAAATTCTTGTTTTAGTTCAATCTTTCGTGAGATTTCAGAACGAGACTTCTGTTTCTGGTTAAACCAGAAGGTTTTGTCTCTGTAGAGATTCATTCCATGATGTTGTCCGACACAGTCTGACCCCGTGAGGGCAAAAACAAGAACTCTTAGTGGAAGGATTACATTGCAGCATCCTTGCGGGTGCTAGCTGAGGCAATCTACTGGACCAATTCTAAACTTTTGGGAACTATCAGTTTAGACCCCATAATTTATAAAAATAAAGTCCAGATACCGGTGTTACTCTTTAACGTACTTAATGTCTTGAGTTTGAAGCTGTCTTCCAGTCCTAATAGATGTATTTCTCAGCCAACATTTGGCATGTGAGTACTACTTTGTTTTTAGAAGAGGATGAGATTACTTAATTAAATTACTTTAGTAGATTAACCACTTTACCTTGAGCCATGTAAACATTGTAATCGATGAAAGCTGATGTAGGTGATTTCCCCATGTAATTGGTGCTATGGTGTGTATGTAAAAATACTTAGAGTTCAAATTTCCTTTGAAACTCAAACCACTTTAAGTGTTTCAGGGAAAGCACTGTTGACATTTTATATTTGCAAGAGTAATGTGATGACAGGAGAAGAGTCGGACTGGGTTGCAGTAAGTGCAGATGGGACATTAAACATGCATCCACAGTGTAAAGCTGATAGCAATTGTTCATTTAAATTCTGTCAGTCATCTACATGCAGGGAGAAAACAGAGCAAAAGGCCACCTCGTTTGGAAACAGCATCTGTGGAAGCCAGAGGTCAAGAGTCTTTTCTACCCAAGCATGTGGTGAAAAATAGCTGGGGGAGGAGATTTTAACATTACATATCATTAGCCCTTAATAAGTAAAGTGGGCTTTAGGGACTGGGCCTCCCATCTGCCTTGGTTTGACATACCTCGTCCTTCACATTTAATCAAGAAGAAGAAAGTTGAAGTTGCCTGTCACTGCATTACGACAAGGAATCAAGTTTATTTGGCACATTGGGGTCTGTGAAGGTATTAATAATGCAATTTGTGTTAACTGCACAACATCTGTCCCAGGTTGCTATATGGGTAGCTCCAGGTGCACCTGCTGTCTTTCATCATTTATTCTCCTGATTAGTTCTGCTGACTTAGTCATCAAAAGGGACAGAAACATATTGTACTTTTAAACATGTGAGTAAATATGTGTTTATTGGTGTAATGTATTGAAATACTGACTCAGCATTGACTATCTGACATGATTTTGTCTGGCCATGTTGTGCCAAATTACAAACAATATGATGCTACTGGATTATCTTTCTACAAAAATCTGTTGTCCAAATCACAAAAAAACAATAAGGTAGTCAAGGTTCTGTTCTTTGAGGTTTTTTTATGTAATGCACATTGTAATTCAGAAATCAAAACTCAATTGGATAATTTAATGTGATTTTGCATGCATTTACCAAATAATATATACATTATTAAAAACTGCATAAAATACTTATTTATATTATGATATTGATTTTGACCATATCGCCCAGTCCGTGCAATGTATTTTTTATTGATCCATAAATCACTGAATCTATAAAATGTCAAAAAATATTGAAAATGCCCATCATAGGTATCCAGAGACCAAGGGGACATCTTTCAAATTATGTTTTTTAAGTTTTATATTTACAATAATATTAAACTATGAAAAGTTGCAAATCCTCATATGCAAATGTTTAAATGTGTTTGATTACTGACTAATGATTATCTGATTTTCCCAATTGTTGATTGTTCATTTCCTGATGGATTAATACATTAATCACCTAAAGGGACTAAGGGACTAACAGCATTCCAACGTTTCAGTGTTCAAATTAGAAACTTTTTGCATGTCATCCCCCGCAAAAGACAAAAATGAGTGAGTGTTCTATGTGCTCACGATGTGCCAGGGGCCCTTGCATGTGTAAAGACAAAACGAAATATGATTGAGAAAGTCCCATTAGTAACAGCAATTCAACAGGACAAACAACTCCCACCAGTGTACATTTGCATTGATAACTGTGGATATGTTGTTACAAGCTGCCCTGTACTCGGGAACAAGGGGCCCCTGAAGGCCTTAATTCAGCCATGACTGTGTTTCATATAACCTTTCAGATAATATATCAAGTTCACACGCTATCTACAAATAGAAAATATCTGTATCTGTTTTACCATTTTCCTGCTGACGGTTTCTTTGCAGCTCGAACAACGAGCTCTTCTCACTCCTCTCCTGTTGGTGTTGCCGTGGAGAAACCGTCCTATCCACCTAGTGCTCAGTGGGCCTACAACCATCACAGTGTCTGCTCATGTTGAACAAAATGGACAGAGGACTATCTAAAGGCTTATCACTGGCATTGTATTACCCAGAATTCCTTTTGCCTGTGTTATGCTCATCTCTCTCGCTCCTGATCCACATTTGGCATGGCTGGATGGTCATTTTGCCAGGGGAGAATTGGAAGAGATTGTGTGCAGCCCTTCAGTATGTTCTCCCTTCAAGTCTCTGGGTGTTTCTGTGGAGCAGCTAAGCAACAGTCTAGAGAGAGGTAATTGCTTCCTGGTGATGGGATGAATTGACATTCGCTTTGCAGCGGTGCTGTTTATTTCCCCGTCTGCCCCCTCCACTGAAACACAGATGCCAAGTGTGTGACTGAAATGCATCTCCTGATTCTTGAATTAATACAATACATGAGTCTGTGACTGCAGATGTCTACTGTGCTATTCAGATTGATACAGAATTGTCCATCCAAAGTGAAAGGAAAGTGATTTCTCCTCAGCTAACGCACAGTTTGATGAGTATCTCTTACCATCATGCCTCAGTGCATCTGAGCGTTTCTTGCCTCCAGACGCAGTGAGGAGAAAAGAACACATCCTGCAGAACTGACAGGGTTTATTCTTTTTACTGTCAGAGCTATTTGTAAAACAACTATTATTTGGTGCCAAGTATTTGAATACTAACAATGTGCACTTCATTTTATTGTTATTTTTTCCAGAAATTTCTGCCAGAAGCTTTGACTCTACATAGTGAAATTTGAACACAGGTAACACCAAAATAAACTGACAGCTTCTCTGGGGTTTATGGATGTGGATTTTCAGGTTGGGAAGGAGGAGGAGCAGGGGGACAAACATTTCTATAACATTACCTTCACAGCGTGGCATTCTTTAGCTTAGTGACTCCCCGTGCCTGCTCCTCGTCAAGCGCTGCTGTCACTACTGCTGCATGTTTTGCGGCTTTACCGCAAAATATCATTAGCAGAGGGAAGCTGAAATGAAATAAACGTCTTTTTCTGCCTCATCAGTGAGATTCAAACTGAGTGTGAGTTACGTAAGCACTGCTAAATTTATCAATGCTCATTTTATGCAAAGCCTGAGCTCCCAGGCACAGACTGTGTGATGTTCAGAAGGGGGGGGGCTTTTGTTTCCCTGCAAGCCATTTGATTTCTATTTTTGTGCCTGGAAAAACAAGATTTTTAAAAAGGTCATGCTAATTTTAGCCGTGTTTTCTTGAAGGAAAGGGAGATGTGTGGCTTTTTGCTCAAACACGCACAGACAATAAAAGCAGACTTCTGACAGTTTACAGCTGCGGTTGCGCGGGGGATTACAGTCGAGAGTGAATGGCAGGCACATGCTACGTCTGCATATGCTGCTTTCTTCAGTCACTCTCACTCTCTTCTTGAGTGTGAGTGTGTGTGTGTGTGTATGAAGCAGAGAGAAATATTGAGTGTGTGTTTTCTGTTGTGTACCGTAAAGAGAAAAAGCATTGTGGTTGAGCAGGAATATCTCAAACTCTCTGTTCGCTACATTCACAGTGTCTGTGAAAGACTTAAAAGTGGTCCCAGATCTCACACAGGATGTTTGTAGACAAACACAGGCTTTCCTGCTTTTTGATACGCTGTGTCTTCCTCCTCTATGAAATGCACACTTTTGTCTTACCACACTTCTGACGACGTCCACTGACAACATTCGTTCCTTAAACCGTAACCTAAACCCCTGTATTTTCCTAATTCAACGCTTTAATCCTCATCCTGACCTAAACTTAATCCTAATTCTGTCAGTAGGCATGTTATTTTCCTTTTCCATCCCTAAACTTCAAGACTGAGTGTCACTTGTGTGAGTTTTTTTTGGTTATTTTTTCATCCGTATATCCATCATTTATATCCACTTATCCTGTTCAGGGTTGTAGGGAGCATTTCTCAGCTCACAAAGAGGTGGAGTAAAACCGTGGATGGCCAGTCTATCACAGGGCTACAACACACGGACACACAATCATTCACACTCACATTCACACCACTGAGCAATTTAGAGCTTCCAATTCACTTAACCTGCATGTCTTTGGACTGTTGGTAGAAACATGGAGGAAATCCACACAACTTGCCTCAGCCAGCCCGGGGAAGTGAACCCTGTGACTTCTGTGCTGTGTTGTGATGCTAACCACTGATCAAAATTATTAGAATTTACTTATTTTTGTATTTAAAATTGAAAATGCTACATAAACTTGCACTAATAATTTATAATAAAATACCCTTTGAAGTGCATCTTGTTTCTGTAATTTATTGTTTTATTTCCATTCAAATTGTTCTAAAGTAAAGGGCTTAAAGGACGTTCTGAACATCACACAGTCTGTCCCTGAACTATACAAAAAAAGACAATAAATACTTTTATAGAAAATATATATCTATAATGGCATGACAAAGTACAGAATAAGTTTAGGGCAGGGTTAAATAGGCCTCTTACTTAAAACCACAAGGTGACTGATATGGAAAATATAGTCATGTACTTTAATGAAGTATGCCTTCACTACTAGTTGCATCACAGACTCGTAATCACTAACATAACTTAAGGAGTTACCACAACTCATTGATGTATTCTTAAAAATTTCTTGTACTCAAATAACCACAGAGTTGTACATTTTAACAGATAATACAATGTAAATAATTGTCCCTACAAAATATACTTGGTATACTTGACCTGTAACAGGATACAGGTCGAGATCCTGCTGATTTCAGTCCTGCAGGAATATCAACATCCAACAGGAATGAACCGGCCCTGCAGAGATAGTGTTTATTTTGCAGAACCCTGCAAATCTGACAGGACATTTGAAAATGCCCTGCACTGCGGGTTAGGGTGTTTCTAGAAATATCTGTAACCAGATGCTTTTGTTAACCATGACAGGTTAATTACATTTACAAGTCATTGAAAATATTCAGGTATCACCCAACACTGCTTATAATCATATTTATGTGGTTTTATTCCTCAGGCCATCAGAACGATGTTTACTCCTGATGGTGCCTAAAAGCTGCCTCTTACATTGTTTGGTATCACCCTTTACTGTAAATATTACTGTTGTTGACATTTTCCCCCTCACCTTTATGCATGGTTGCATTGAAATCTCACACACCATAAAAAGAAACCTCATCCTCACGCTCCCCACAACAATTCAGTGACTCACCTCCCGTTTATGAAGCCTACATCCACCCGGATAGTACTAAAGCCGAGTTTTACACATGAAACTCTCCCTGTTTCTCTTCAGCTCTGCTGATCTGTATATTTCATTTGATTCAGAGCATCACAGATCATTAAACATTCGCAACATAATCAGCATTCCCACGTTCAAAATGGAGGAGGGGAGCTGTGCTGCGAGGAGCCGCTGGATCCTGATCAAGCTCTCTGTGCTAGGGATTTGTTTTTGCTATAGACCACACTGCCTGTTACCATGACAACAAACAGAAATTCCCCTTCATACACTTCACCCAAGTGCTTTTCAACAGTGAAACCACCCTCCCCTCTCCTCCCTTCCCACTCCCTCGAAGTTACTACCCGCTTCTCTGCTCCCAGGATCCTCGGGAGTTTAGGGAATACACTTCAATTGATCTCCTGCAGACGAATGGAGCGAGACCGGTCACATGACTAATTCAGATGTCAGTGAGATCACTGCCTCGTTTCTTCTCTCTTTTCAAGCGGTACCAATTTGAGAGTGAGCTACTCTGGCAGTGACTGAATTGCACAATCTGCAACAGAATGAATTGAGCTGCTATTCACGAACGTGTCAGAGCGACAAAGTGCTCGGTGTAGACTGAGCTGTGCGACCACTTCGGGCTATCATGCTTCACGGTCTGAGGAAGCTGTGTAGGGAAGCGCTCTGTCTGGCCTGCAGTGGTGGGATGAGCTAGGTGGAAAAGGACACACTCAGTCACCTGTTTGGTCTTTTCGACCACATGAGCAGAGAAAACACATTTTTTCTTGCCTTCAAACAGAAATAGACTCTCCTCCACCTTACCTTGGAGACAGCGCCGATGATTGGCAGCGAGGATACACTTACACGTCGTGGGAGGCCCCCGACAGCAAGATGCCAGACCCGATGAGTACAGATGCCAGTCCAGACCTGGGCCTGTTTTGGACACTTTGACCCTTGACCTCTCCATTCTCACACCTTGAAGTGTCAGAGATGGATGAAGATCTGTCAGAGGCTCTATTCTGGGTGGCGTGCAGCTCTGAGCATCTAAGATTTGACATTTTGATAATGGGTGGCACTTTCTTCTTTTGAAAATATTGATCCCCAGAAGGCTCTGCTACAGAAAAAAGTTGAAAGCGTACACATTCAAACACCGTGATCATGTGGATGAGACGGTCCTTTTTAAACCAGAAAAACAGTATCAGACAGTTTCCTCCTTGGTTGTAAGAGAGCTGTGAGAAGTAAAACACATTTGGATTGAATTCACACTCAGGACAGTCTTATTAGACTAATAACACCTTATCCTGACAACCCAAACTGTGGTTTCTTCTCACTTTGTGTGCAGAAAGATTCGAAACTTAACAAGCTTCTTAAGCCTCCTGACTTCAAAGCAGCTGTTGGGCTATGAGATAAATCCAAGAGAAATCGCTGATGGTTTGATTTAACTTGGTTGATTTGGGATTTTGGGCTGTCTCTTGTCTCTTTCTCCAGTTCTTTTTTATTGATCTTATTGATCTTATACTACAGTTGTCAGGACATTTCTGTGGATCTATTTTTATATTGATCTATCAGTCTACTGTTTATCCATCCATCCATCCATCTGTTTCTAGCTCTTCTCTCCCTATCTCTCTATTTCTTTGTCACCATACATCTATCATTTCAGACATAGAAAAATATTACAGCAATTCTGTAAAATGCCATGTCTATCCTTTACAACACATCTATCCAATGTCATTGACTGTCAAATGTAATAAATTGAAAGTGAAAGGAGTTTGCCAGGGGAGTAAGGCCAAGGTCAGCACCACTGGTTCTAAGTGCAGAAGCTGGTAAATGTTCCCCTGGGGAGGTCACTGGCCTGAGTCATGCTGTATTTGTCTGGCAGAAGGCCTACTGACATTTTCTGGATGTAAAAGAACAGTTTGTCTATAGCAGCAAGCACAATTGTTGCTGACAACTTTTCCATCCGCAGACGCGAGCATTGTTTGTAAAGGAGCGGGCCAGTACCTTTTGGGATTTGGCCGATTGGGTTTCAGGGGCCAGCAGCGTGCAGTATGGCGGTGTTGGGTTTCCATGCAGAGGGAAAACGGCGAACGCCATATTCACTGGCATGAATGTATGAGAGCAGCCTCCGACCATGTGTCGAGATATTGTTTCCTGTCAGGTGTTGTCTTACACCTCTGAGTGATGGGGTCTTTTCCTGGAAGACAGTAGCAGACACTGACAGAAGCAACAGAAGCTGTGATGAGTGTGAAGCTGAGATGTTGCTGTGGCAGCACTCTGACTTGTTTTCTTCTGTCTGTTTGTAACTTTAAATTTAAAGTAAGAACATTGTGTTTTTTTGCTCAGCCACAAATGCACGGAAACAATTTAAACCTTGACTCAAAAAGAGGTGATGAGTCATGCTAATCAACACTCATAAACTCTGACTGTAGGTTTCCAATGAATGAAGCCCTAGCTTGATGCTCCAACATTTCCCCTTGTCATAATCCACATCAAAAAGTCCACAAGACAACTCGTAAAAATTTTACAGGTTATCCCCCAAAAGTCTGTACAGAACGATCAAAATGAAAGCAAGAATTTATAAAATATATAAGAGAGGGAGAGACAGAGGTAAAAAAACTGTGGTTCCGCTTTTCTGACGGACCTCGATTACCCCTGCTCTCTTCTTGTGAGAGTAAAAAGGCAATTAAAGGTGCACAAGTAAGCAACAATCATGGAAACCTATTCCCAAAATATTACAAACCTGACTGGTTTTGTACATTTTAAATAATCCACACACAGTGCAAGGAAGAAGAAATTTACTATTTGTATTACTGTAAATGTGAAAATAAATAAATCAACCAGTAAATACTGTAAATATTCCAATTCCTTTTAAATCAATGAACCATGAAAATTACTTGTTTTATGTATGAAGTTACATTATTGCATGCTAAACAGTTAAATATCAATAAACTGCATTTAGGCTCTTACACGGGCCTTTTAATAAAGTGAAATTTTGAGGGTCAGTTTACTGACTGAGGATAACACTATGATAAGAGCAAGGGCTTTTTGCCACACATCCCTGGGTTCATAGCTAATATATTCTTGAATGTGAGACAGCCATCTATATGCACTTACCTTGTGGAGCACACTGTACCAACTGTGCACACAACACCATTCATGGTCTAACAGCATTTGCTCTTAATAACTATTTCTATACAATACAAGTATGGAAACATTGTAGAATATATTGTAAATCACAGTAACACCTGTAAAAATGGCTGTATCTGAAGCCGCCTAATATACCATTAGGTTCCCTGAACCCACCTCCCCCACCCAACTGCTCTCTACTACAGCTAAAACTACCAGTCTCTTCACCTTCTCCTCCCTGTCTGAGACTGAGATCACAGATCTCCTCTCCCACCGTCCTACCACCTGTCCTCTTAACCCTTTTCCCTCCCCTCTCCTTCTATCTATCTCCCCCTCCATCATAA
>JAVQJL010073649.1:0-18420 GCA_036024295.1 Nannoperca obscura | reverse complement strand
TTGCCATTGCAAATTTTCAACTCATCTTCGCCTCACTCGATTATATAAGTTTGGACTAGATATGACAAATCTTGAGTGCTATCATAATTTAGTTAATGTTACATACAAAGCAGAGCATGCCAGCTTCCTGTTAACTATTTGTGTGGTTGTGGCATACAAACATCTAAAGCAATTTGGAAATCTCTCCGCCTGCAGTACAGTTGAAGGGTGGGGCTGCGTGGTGACATATGTCGGATGATGATCAATATGACCTTGAGATCTGCACCAAGAGCTTGTCAGACACCACCACCCCCAGCTCTCTCCCTGTCTCCATTTTATTCCCTGCATGTTTGCGTGTCACACTCAGGCTTTCTTTGTCTCCTTGTCTTTCACTCCCAGTTTATTACTGTATTATTTATTGGCATGAATGTTATATAAGCAAATAAAAATCTGTGTGTATCTGCTCGCTGATGTTGGTTAATTTCGTGTGCTGTTCACGCCATTACTCGGTTGACTCATGGTTCACTCAGTCCTGCCTGACGAGACTAAAGAATTCAAACGCAATAGAAAATACTTTGTATGTTAAAGCTAAATCTTAAATTAGGATTGAGTAGTGTCAGAAATCAATAAGGTGACCAGCTCCTGACCCAAAAGCAGTTTGTTTGGCGGTCAGTCAACAAGTCATCTGCAAAGGGTTTTATTACCCAGAAAATATAAGTGTAAAACGAGAGACTTGATTCCAGGTCTTAACAAAAGGGGATGTTTGACATTCTGGGAAATACCCTTATACACTTTCTTTCCGAGAAACTGCGCCCTCCCAAGAAATAGTAACTCCTGTAAAACCACAAAATAGATAAAACATGTTAATGAGGTTTAATGGGTTGCTAGGCAGATCTGTTTTGATTTGGACAGACCCAGGCTAGTTGTTTCCAATGGATTCCAGTCTTTGCATTAAGCTAAGCTAACGCTCTCCTTGCTCCTCCTTCGTATTTAAGCCACAGACATTATAGACATATAATTATATTTCCCAAAATTAATTTTCCCCATAACAACGTGGGATACTAAATCACACCACTCATTCCGTTTCCTTTTGTTTAATTCTGTTATAAGGTCTTATTCTTGCCAAATCAACCAATTTTTTTTGCATGGACACCAGCTGAGTTATATTTCACTACTCACAGATTAACTGTTGTGCAACAATGTATCCAAAGATCAGGAGCCTACTGTCCCTGCTGTACCAGTACACATTCAGCCCTGCTCCTGTGAGGCAACCTTCCTCTTGTGTGCTTTATGTGTGTTGCTACAGTGTAGTGCTCTGCTCCTCTCTCTATTGTGAACGAATAGCATGGTGATCTTTGTTGGAAAATGAGAATAATGGGGACATTGTGTAAAAACTATATTGGTAATGCTGGCTCCCTCAGATTCACATTTAAAGTAAAACTGACTCTATTGTAATTTGTAGAGCATTTCGTATTCATATAAAAGTGTTTTATTCTCAATTAAGGACTCAAAGTACCAACTATGCACTGACAAAGTACAAACATTTGTTTTAACTTTCTGCTTATGTCATATGTCTGCTGTTTGGGTTGCAGTTAAAGTCACTCCTCCCTTCTCAAATTGCTGGAATGAAAATGTCAATATCAGAAACAATATAAATAGCCTTAAAGCTGTAATATTCAGCTAAAACTGTATGAATTTAATAGAGTACTGCAGTTTTTCCTTTTCCGTGAATTCCCTGATTAGTCCCAAGACTTGGGTAAATTCTATTTTCTACAGTTTTTCTAATAGAATATATATCAGCCTTTCAGAAGAACTTTGTGCAAAGTGTATCTGAGACATGATAGTCTGCCAGTGTCACTGCATTTCCTATTCTTGTGGTGTCATATTTTTTCTCAGACTTTATTAATCCAATTATAAACTGCAAATTAAACGTTTATGCCAACAAGGAGCTATAATTCAAAGTTTTATGGGCTTTTTCTTACCTCTTCCACCAGCTGCAGCATACGACGAGTGCTCTCCAGTGACTGCAGAGAAATAAAAGATACATTTAGTTTACATTTGAGACCACACGACAGATTCAAGCAGCTACACCCATCATAAAAGAGAAAAAGTACAGTTTGATACCAAAATCATGTGTCTATCATGTGTCATGTATCTGCAATACGTTTAATGAATTGAGCGTAAGTGAGCATGTATCACAACAAAGTGGAGTCAATTTGAACAATCATCGGGACACAGAAAGGATCGATATCAGATGTTTATCGACAGAAACTCAACAAGAACTCACAGAGACAGACTGTTTGCACTTTGGCACATACTGAACATGCCCGACCTTATGCTGCCCATTTAGAAAGTAGGTGTAACAGTGACTGATTTCTGTTCAGTTTATTTTTTATACTGTCAATCAATTGAATTCACAGTGTTTTGGATTTGAGATCAAAACTAAACTCCTTTTGAGCATGTTTGTCTGATCTACTCCAGAATACAGCAGCTCTGCCAATAAAAATAAATACAGTCTGGTAATAAAAGCATGCTTTGATTCCCCCCTCTACCCCTCTCTCCCAGACTGTTGGATGTCTATTAGCAAGGGGTGATAGATATGGAGCTGCACGTTCCAATTCCCCATCTAAGAAGCGTGTGGCTGCAGAGCACAGCTTGCTAGCTACAGAGCCACTCGGCAGGGACGGCGCTCTGTGATATCTCGTTCTTCTTACAATGACACAGCTTCGCCTTGCTGTGCTCGCTGTGAGCACGGCTGATCCCCATAGTGGTGGGGGGTTGGGTAAGAAATCTAATGGGGCACAGCCTTGAAAGGAGAGGCCATTTTTGATGTTCTCCTCTTCTTCCTTTTCAACTCATCTGTCTCTTTCCTTATTCTTTCATCTTTCCTTTTTACCCATTTTCCTTAGTTTCATCTTTCTCTTTTCATCTGTAGTCAAGCAACCAGAATACCTTTGCACTGGCACTTTAGAACTTGTGCCCATGTTCTCTGATCTGAAATGGCCATTCTATGAGATGTCCTCTCTGTGCATCTGAGATCTCATGTTAGTCAGTGCAACAGAAGCAAAATATTTTATTTTGATGCCGCCATTTTATGCATGCCCTATGTTCACACATGTCTGTTTGTGTGTGTTTAATATTCTGCTCAGCTGTGCCAGTGTGATTCATATGTGAAGCTGGAGGGGTGTGAGCTAAACTGCTCTGTGCCATGACTGAGACTCTCTCTCACTCTGACTGCTGTTGAAACACACACACACACACGCACAAGCACATAGATTCATTCAAACAAAAAAACACTGACTCGCACAATCAGTTTTGTAAATTTATGCTCATGAGCGCACAAATTTGTGTCACGTGCACTCACATACACACAAACACACTGTCAAGATGTTACCATGCAGGGTTATGTAAAGTCAGATGCAGGTATACTCTATCACCTGCACACACACACTCACATGCAAACAGCCACAGCCCACGGCAGACAATAACATGGTGCTGTATAATTTCTATTATTATGCATTCAAGGGCAGCTACATATGTAACTATTTTTAAATTACGGTATAAAACATCCTACACATTACGAGAATGCAATTACAATTAAGAGTTTTGTTTAATTAAAATAGCTTTCAGATTTTGCAAAATGTATGAAGACAGGGTGTGTTGCTATTATGCAGAATTTATATTTACCCTGTACTATATATTTACCCTCCAAATCCTTGGATGTGATGTGATAAAGTGTATGTTTGTCATGTTACGGAATTTTAGGATGTGCCATTTCAAAGTCTGTATGCATATGAATGTGCGCAAATCCACCCTCTGAGAGTGAGTATGCATAAATGCGCGTGCCATCAAAAACTGAAACCACCGTGATGCAGCGAGTGAGTTGTTCTCACCTCGTCGGCCAGCTGGTCGGCACGTTGCTGCATGTCTGACAGCTCATTGCGCATGTCCGCGTCATCTGCCATGGCTGCTGGATGTGGGGGGTGGAGAAGGTCTCCAACAGGGAAGAGAAGATCCTAGTGGAAATTCGGGGAGGGCTGGAAGAGAGACAAAACGTAAGAAAAGGATGGATATATGGATGCTGCAAACAGTGAGTCCACTGAGGCATAAACAGTCAGAGGATGATGGATAATTTGGATAACTATTGTATAACAGATTGACTATTGAAATAGAAACGAGCTGGCTTTTGGCATTTGGAAAAGTCAACAAAACCAAAAGACAGCTTCAAAATATATGGCGTAGAAATGACCCTTAACCTGACGTGCAACTGTGACCACACACCCACAACATCATGCATTCATGGTCTCCTCTCTGTACCTCTCTGAGCAATGATAATACTTTGAACAGATGGAACAAGTAAATGGAGGATTAGAAAAAGCAGCAGCCAAAAAATGTTTGCAGAAGAATTTCAAGCTCAGACGGGCCGTCGTTTACATTTACATTTGCTAATTGTCGCAAGACAAACTCAGACTTACTCATTCAACAGCAATTCATCCTATAAGTTCCTGTTCCATTTCAGTTATAATAATACATTACATAATAATGCAGCCATCATCACACATTGATCAAGGTGATACTCCTCCCTTCCCACTGGCTTCAAGTTGATCTGAATAACAGCAGCAGCTTAAAGCCGAAGGTACAAAATGTAAAACATATTCCAGAGGGGTGAGAAGAAAAATGAGAGAACGAGAGAGCTCGGCATGATACTAATGGGCCAAATGAAATTGGATCATATTGACAAAAATCATACACTGAAAAACACAAAAGGTATCAAATTGGGAGCTTCTGTCTCTTAAGCCTTTGTTTACTGTTGCAGGCTATATAACAGAGGATTAAGAATCCGCAACAGCAGAAGTGTTTGTTTGTTGGGGAATGAGTGGGAAGGAAGCAGGCGACTGATGTTTGCAGAGGAATGTCAGACTCAGACAGACACAGTTGACTGGGATTTTGGAGGATTAGCCACAGAGACACATAAACAGCCTGTTAGCCCTGTAGCTGTGAACATTCCCTCCCCTCTGTAGGTCATGAGAGGCTATTTTCACAAGCCAAACAGTTGGGCATCTCCAGATGTGGGCTTACTGGGAGCTACCTCTAAAGATGATCATGAACAGTCAGAGATCATCAGTGGATATGGCTAAAACACATCCTAACAAATTGGCATGCAAATGGTTTAAACCCCTTAAGAATGAAATATAATTCCTTTCCACTGTTTTCTGGTAATCCTGCTACAATAATGGCCTTTACCTCACAGAGGGAAACAATTGTTTAAATGGCTGTTGGGTTCAAATAGGGAGCAGCATATTTTTATGCACATCCTCAGGGAAACAAAAATACAATGTATATAAACAAAGCTAAAACAAAGTGATATTTATATAGTAATACTGAATCAAAATACTGAAATATGACAGGGCCACTCCACTAGTGCCAATTCCACTGAGAATCAACACCAAACTGCAGCTCTACAAAGGTTTTAGGCTCTTTTGAGCTTTTCTGATGTGTTTACATCTTGTATCTGCTTCCCCAAAGTGGACAAAAAAATAGTTAATGCAGGTTTAACGGACAGATTTGTATCACTTCAACCTGAACTAAAGCTGCAGTTGGTTAAGTGGGTTAAAGTTTGAGCAATCATCAGAGCACCTGGGCAGCCGGGGAAATTTGGACCCTTTTAAGGGAACAAACTTCACTTCACTTAACGTACTTGTGCAGGGTGCCATGCCAGTGACAGCTTTTTGTACTCCATAAGATACTAAACTGCTCAAACTATTTCTGTTTATTGATTAAGGTTAATGATAGTGTACAAATGTATATCTTGTAAAACCAGAGGAACAACACACATAAACAGACCATCCATTTGCAACCATTTAAACATGAATGCACTGCTCCTAAATGTACTCCTAAGTGACAATTTACAAAATCAGTTTAAAGGAAATCCACCAGATTTGTCTTATTCAATTTAAAGCAATTAGGTATCTTTATATGACCACTGTGTATCATCTTGGACAGACGGCTTCGCCCACCTGGACATGTCTTATCTTTGGTGACTGACTAGGAGCTCCCTCCTTCACCCACTCGTGTGTTCAGAGATGTTCACAACAACATCTGCTGGCCACACACTCGCTGCACATACAGAGGGTATGAAGACATTTCTTATGGACGCGGCAATATCACAGCACGACATGGTCTGAGTCATTAAAGCCCCCACGGGCGGAATCTCTGTGGATAGATTCAGTCATGCATATGTCCTCAGATCAGCAGCTGCATCATAATGATTAAGTCTCGCATTGGGTACAGGTTCTTTTTTACTATAGCATTTATTCAGAGGCCTACTACTGACATACTCCTTCTGCTATTTCACAGATAAAATGTGTATATTGTTATTTATGAATCACATTTATTCCATCGCTCCCTGCTCTGTTTTCTCTCCCTGTTTCCTCTCTTCTCCCTGTCCTGCATCGCTCTATAACGGCAGCAGCCATGTTGGGTTATATAAACCTCCAGGCGGACTGTGCAGTGCAGGGCTTAATGTCTGAATCGAGTCAGATCTTCAGAACGACTTGCTGAAGGAAGAGAGGGCATCATCGCCTGCCTGTGTAGTTACGTAACCAAATTCAGGCAATTCAGTTTTAACAGGCCACGCAGACCTTTTTACTTTGCTTCTTAATTACAAGCTTCACATTTTGCATCTTAGCTGCCCTCATCACTGTGGGCTTCAGCACTGGAAGTTCATCATCAGGACTTTTCAGGAACAGAGAGCCTGCTCAACTAATATTTTGTAATATTATGTAATATAGTGCTTTCAATCATTAATTAGTGTGCATTACAGTTATAGTGAGGAATTTGTGTTTTTAGACTTCAGACGTTGTAGTTTGACTAACAATGGAGACAATAACTTACTAGAAAAGCTTGATATATAATTATTACAGAACAAATTAGTAGAATGGATCTAAAATAGCTTGTTGGTTATATTTATTTTTTTTATTAACGGAATATTAAATGTAGATATTCATTCTTAACCTTGGAAATAGATAAAACTCAATGTTAACTTACAAGGTTTTTCTCAGAGCCTGTTCTGTACCTAGGTCACGTAAAGAAGACAATGGGATATGATTGAGCTGCACAATTGTAAAAATGAGTGCTCTCGTTCTGTATATTTTTTTTATTTAATCATTTATATACACTGACAGGGAGCTCCATCCCAGCAAAATCATAAGCTGCCCTCCTACTAAGTCTACTGGCCAGGAGAATCTCTAGTGCGCAAACTAGGCTCAAATAAAACAAACCAGGGAGTAACTTCAATAGGCATCTGAGCTCATCAGCTCTGTCTAGCAAAACCCAAAAGGAAAGAGATGAGGGGTGTACAAATCCTGACTTTTTTTCAGACTGACTAGTGCAATGTTGTTTATTTCTGGTCCCATACAGCATCCCATACAGGTGTCTGTGGCTCAGGTAGAGCGGGTCGTCCATGATCCCAGGGTTAGTGGTTCGTTCCCCAGCTCCCTCTGTCCACATGTCGAAGTGTCCTTGGGCAAGACGCTGAACGCTTTGCCTTGCTGGCAGCTTTGTTGCCATCGTGTGGTGGGTGAATGAGTAAAGCACTTTGGGAACTGTTAAGGTTGAAAAAGTGCATTTGGATATTGATGCAGAGACAAAACTCTACATTTTAGCTGCTGTTATCCAACTTGCAGTGACAAAGCAGGTAGAGACCACTTGACACACACTTTCTCCCTATCAAAGGACACTAGCTTGTCTTGAGATTCCCATCTGATTAAATATTGCCCAACGCAACTAAAAGACACTGTTCATTTTCAGCTAATAACAGAAAGGCTGTTAGCAGTTTGGAGAAAAATAAACGTATAACCAGATGAACCAGCAATATTGAATCTAGAGTTTTATCTGTGCTGTTTTTATAATTACCTCTTGTTTCCACACCCATTATGAATCATAACATCAGAATAACTGTTCTTATTACATTACATTACATTTAGGCATTTAGCAGATGCTTTTATCCAAAGCGACTTCCAAATAAGAGCTTTACAAGAAGTGCATAGAACCATGATCGAAAACAACAAGATGTCTCATCAAACTTGTGAGGGCTGGTGATGAATCACAAGTGCTGTAAGTAAGTACATCGCTGCCAAAGGCAGAATCAAAAAGAGCATTAAATCTAAGAACAGATCTTTCTACATTATCAAATACAATTCATTCAAACAAAAATACAATTCCACTATAATATCGTACAATATGCTGTACTTTATAGAACCAATGTGTCAGAACCCACAAACGAGGGACAAACAGGAGCAGCCTCACATTTTACTTATAACACATAGGGTCAGGCTCTCCGGTGGTAGCCTCATGTGACGTCTGTTATGACTGCATGGGATTATATTGGTATTCAGTACGCATCTGACATTTCTACAGTACTCTGTTATGTTGCATCATTATTCTGCATTACACTGCCATGTGCTTTAGGTTGTGTTATGGCAGTATACTGCATAACGATTCACTGCAACACTGTGTCATTGTGATGTGTTATTGAATCAGACTGTTGTTCCGTCATTTCATTATAATGCATTGAACTTAATAATAGAAAAACAATGTTTCCCGATTTTATAGACCAAACAATTAATCGAGGAGAAAAAAATAGGCAGATTAGTTGATAATGAAAATGATCATTCGTTTCAGCCCTGATCATATTGTATACATAAAGTGTAGCTGTAGAACAGTGCAGCTTTGTGTATATGGAATATTCTGCTCTATTCATACCACTGGTTGTTGTTGTGTTATGATCCTATACTGAACCAACAGTCTAAACCTGCACTCTGTCAGAGTTGAAGCACGACAATAGCTGGAGGCAACCAGCTGTCAGAGTCAATGAAACCGTGTTGTACGAGGGAGAGAACAGTGTCAAACAGAAAGAAATACAACCGCATTGTGAAATAATGTGGTTTCGGTTTGGCTTAACATTTCTGACAAATAAAAAATAGGTCCCCTGGCTAAATAAAGAAAGAAGAAATGAAGTTTGGAAAGGAGCAGAGAGAAGGGAGGAGGAATCAGAGATTCAGAGATCAATACGGGAGTGAGAAGACAGAAATCATACGTCAAAGACAGAAGGGGGGAAAAAAGAGTGATATCCCAAAAGATAGAGGAGGACAGAAAGATGGGAGTCGAGCCGACAGAGAGACGATGTAATGTGAAGAAAGACAAACCAGATAGAGAAAGACTGCAGGAAGCACACAGAGGAAGACAGATGGGCTCTGCACAAACAAAATAACATTTCAACACACAAATGCTCATGATAAATAAATGACCACCTACTAAAAAAGAAGCAGACATATGCAAAAACACTAAAACATGAACCACCTTAAACTTGAACCCCTTTACATCCTGCTGTAGTCGCCATGCTACATTAAACAGAACTGGCTTTGCTAATGAAATCATTAATTTAAATAATAAGATAATAGGTGTGAATATGAACTCTGTGTCTTAAAGCCACTAGGAGAAACACTTTAAACCAAATCAGTTTTTCCTAGTTAATATGCAGATTTAATTGGGGCAACTTTGGTAACGTTTGTCTACGGTCATGTGATCAAAACAGGAGAATCGAGCATGCAGACATATACATTACAATGTGTAAACACACACATACATCAGCAAACATAAAAGCACATTCAACCACAACACGCATACACACTGTAACAGTTGGCATGCTGTCTGTTGCCCTGGGGCCAAGCTGCGTTACAGCTAGAGAGCTATGTGACTGGGTTGTGGCCTACTTTTCATGCATTGCTCACATCAGCCAGGGGGCAATGAATGGTAGCCAGACAATGCACACTGTACAAACACTGTACACACACACACACACTCACATGTACAAACTAAACAGAGGAAATGGCCAACAGCATGGCTAAAAACTGAACCCGCAGGATTGTGTATGACTGATCCTAAGGTAATGAACATCAGGCAAGAACGCTATTGATCTCAGTTTTCAAAAGACCAATCTGATCTACTTTAATCCAGATTAATTAGGTTAGTTAGTTAAATGTAATCTTGTCTAGATCACTCTAGCAAAGTCTATTAGCATTCACTTTAAAAAGGCCCTACACACCCACACAGGTGTTTTTTTGGTGTTTTTTTTACACTTCTAGCGAGGTTAAAGCCGGGTGGAGCTATGCTGACAATTACATGTCACAAAACTCTACGTACCAATAATAAAAAGAATGGGTTAAATTGTCCCGCACTAACGGGTGCAAGAAAACTAACAGGAGAGTAAGGGAGATGTCAGTCAAGGCAATTAAAGTAAAATTATCCATTATTAACAGCGTCAATCGGGCCAGAAAATGTCTATCAAACCAAACAGCAGCCTGGCCTGATAATCAGACTGATTTGTTATTTCATTTGGCCCCATGTCATGAGCATGTTAGCCCTGACCAATTAGTAGTGAGTGACATATCTGTCCCGTTGACGTCACTTTCAGTCAACGCGGAACCTGCAGGAATGCTTGCTAGGAGAAAGAAAACGATTAAAGAAAAATGCTTGTTTTCATCTTTGTGGCCATTTTCTGTCATTATTTTAGCTAGGTAGGTAGCTGGCTGTGTAAGAGGATGACGTCCCCATTCTCAGTCCCCATTACAAAGCTCCGATTGGTCAAATGTTTCTCAATTTGGCGGAAACAGCCACCAGTGAGCACAACAGCAAGAGCTATCTGAGGCGCTAAAACATTGTGGGATCAGATGGCTGGAACCAAGCTAAACATAAACCTGCACCAGTAGCTAAATATTGGACCCACAGTAGCCATCCATCACCCAAATAAAAACACATATTTCTCTTGTGTGTATACCACCATCATCATCATTTCAATCACTGAAATGAGCCAAATCCACCCAAAATAACATTCAAACTCCACTGCATCAATCAATGCCTGTGGGCAACCTGCCTGCACATTTAACTTTAAATACCACAACACTGAAGAAAAGTTTTTTTTTTTAATTAAAAAATCAAAAAACATATATCTAAATACGCAAAGTACGGAAACTTAAACCTGGCATGGACTACACAGCTCCCAATTCAGATTAGACTGCCACCTGCAGCTCTCATTTGAATGCCATCAGCTGCTGTAACCCACATTTTCTGTGCATAGTTTAGTGTCAGCCCAAACCATTTACAATAAGACAAACAGGGAGAAGGTTGACTAATGCATGCTGGGAAAGCCAAGTCGCCTGGGGAGCTAATTAATTGGCTCGCTATGACACTGCCGGGAGCACTACGTCTGACTGGGCGTTTAAAGGGGGCCGTTCTCTGAAAGGTGCCACAGATCAGGTCTGAGAAAACAGATGCATCTGGTCACCAAACTGCAGGTGGCAAAGAAAAAATGTGTGCGTCAGCGATTTAACCAGTTCACAGGCTCTGTAACACAACCTTGTGCTATTAAAGTGGGGTTCAGGCTTCAGCACAGAAACCCAGTTTGGATGTTGGAGGGAAAAGTCGGGTGAGAACAGCTGTTACGGCTCCAAGACTAACAGTGAATACTTGATAGGTGACTGTTTCAGGGTGTGCTCACACTCCCATCCTGTTTAAAGACAGCTTATTTACACTCTGGAGGAGCATTTCTTCATTTTAGTTTTGCTCATTTGGGCAGGTGAGAACAATGCCAGTCAGGCTGAGGGAACGTGCACCTGAAAATCTCCCTCGGTAATCCAAGTCAACTGTGATGTGATTAAAAAAGGTATAAAACATTATCCAGTCCTCTGATAAAAAAAAAATCTAATCTCACTGATTGACAGGTCACATTTCTTTGAATTGGGCAAGTTAAAACAGAAAAAGACCTCACTTGACTTGTGTTTATGAGCTTTGACTTGTTCGCAACCAGCCACTGAGAATGAAAATAAACCAAAAGTGCAACAGATTAAACAAACCCTTAAAGTTGCTGCTGAAAATCTAAGCAGCACGGTGGTCTCAAAACAAGAATGGCCAGGGTTTCGTTCTCTGAGCTGGCTCGTCCTGAGTGGCGATCTGCCTGTAAACCAGGTGACACTGATTGAAGCCTCTAAAGTTATGTGATGGACGAGTGAACCGTCAGGCAAAGTGTTTCCCTGACTTCCAGTCAGTGACAGTGTATGCTAGCACAGGCTGAAAAAAAACCCAGCTACCAGGTGTACTGCAAGTGTGAGCTAAAGAGCTCCTGTAGCCAGCTGTGCTTTGCATTCTGGGATGCGGCAGAGCACGCAAAGTAGTAGCAGCAGCTAGCCGGATTTAAACCCTAAGACGAAGTTTTGGACCTGGAGAACTTTCAGAGCCTGGAAGATGTTAGTGTCGCACCAATTTTGAATAATTAAGCGTGAAAAAGTTGATACAATCAAAGATGATGTTGACAATCACTAAAGATGAAAATTGGAAATAGTGTGATAAAAAGCGCTGTGTGGTTTTAGAACATCCTGACAGCAGCACGCAGGCCTCACGATGGCAAGAATAAACTGGTTGAAAAGTATTTCACGGATCATACCCGTCAATCAAAGTGTGTGATACTATGACATCTTTTTATTTAATTCGATTTTCTGTTACTTTTGTCACTTGCTTAGTAAATTATGCCGGTGGTATTTACCCTGAAAAAAACTAATCTTGTTGCTGCAAAAAAAATAAAAATAAATAAAGTCCCTGATGACTTGATAATGCTTCCCAGTAAAACCCTACCAGATACCTAGTGTGTAATGCAGCTGCAACAACTAGTGATTTTCATTGTTGATCAGTTTTCCCTTTTATTTATCCAAATAATCCCTCGTTTTATCTATAAAAATGTCCAAAACCCAAAAGATATTCCATCTACAAAGATATAAAACAGAGAAAAGCAGCAAATGCTCACATTAAAGAAGTGGGACAGTGAATGCTGTTGTTTTGCTGTATAATTTACTTAATCTATTAACAAAATTGCTAGCAATTGCTTGCCTGTCGATTGACTGGTATATTAATCAGCTAATGGTTTCAGCACTAAACTGGCAGCAGATTGAACCATGGCTGTTTTATTGATCGGTGCTGGAGCGGGGTTGTGAAACAGACATTTATTCGTATAAATGGGTCAAATATTAATCAAGTTAACAGTCTGGTGTATTCTGAATGAAAAAGACAGGATGTTTTGCTGGACATTGTGTCTGTCGCTCTGTCTGTCTCCAAGCTTTCAAATCCGTCTGTCTGGCTGCCTCCCATTTGTCATTCTGTCCATCTGTCTGTCTGCCTGTAAGCTTGCCATCTGTCTTTCTGTCTGTCTGACTGCTTGACTCTTTGCCTTTCTGCCCATCTACCCATTTGCCTGCCATCTGTTTGTCTGTCTGCAAGTATGTCACCCCCTCTGCTTGTCTGTCTGTCTGTCTGCGTGTCTGTCTGTCCTCTCTCCCGGTCAGCCCTGTAGATGACAGTGCATTTACTTCAGCAGAAACAGTGTTTTGGCCCGGTGTCTTTTTTCAGCACTTTGCAGCACTTAAGGTCAGCACACCACAACGGTTGCCATGATGGTGATCTATTATTAAGAGACTGTAGCTGCAGAGGCCCAGCGGGACACACACACACACACACGCACACTTTTTATTGTTTAAAACACAAAAAGGATATAAATAGTGCAGATGATGAAGGTGCTTCGTAGCTACTATGCATGCTTGCACACACACACACACACACACACACAGAAATTACACTAGCATCAACAACAACAATCTGTGGAAGTGAAGCTGTTTGCCAATCAGAACACACACACACACACACACACACACACACACACACAACTGGCCGGTGCTCAGAGCTCTTTGAGGAGCCAGAGGTCAGTCAGTTTGATAAAGAATCCTTGCATATAAATTGCTTCATAACAAGTCATCCCTCTGAGGCAGTGCGGCATCGTGTGTGTCTCTGTGTGTGTGTGTG
This sequence comes from Nannoperca obscura, assembly GCA_036024295.1. Taxonomy (NCBI): domain Eukaryota; kingdom Metazoa; phylum Chordata; class Actinopteri; order Centrarchiformes; family Percichthyidae; genus Nannoperca; species Nannoperca obscura. The sequence continues at coordinate 4,536 of JAVQJL010073649.1, read as the reverse complement.
TGTGTGTCTGTGTGTGTGCGCGCGCGTGTGGAGATGTGTGTTTGTGTGTCCAGGGAGGAGATTTGTATATCAGTGCATTTCTCGTGTGTGTTTATTTGTGTGTCTCTTTCTTTCTTTATGATCCTAGTGTGTGTGTGTGTGTGTGTGTGTGTGTGTGTGTGTGTTGATTGAGCAGAGTACCTGCATATGCCTGGGGAACAAAACACCTAAAAAATAAAAAAGTCTAAAAAGCCTTTGGCAACAACCAAACCGTGGAAATGGCAGAGCTGCTCTCGCCCCTCACTCACACTGCCTCCCTTATCAATAATCACAATATCAATATATTCTCTCCTTGACTGCTATTCTTTACATCCTCCAGTCATGTGTCCAACTTTGTTTCCCACCCTTTGCCTCACCTTCTCTCTCGCCTGTCACCCCCCTTTCTTCCACTCTTCATCCCTGTTTCTTCTCATCTCACTGGCACTAAATATTTGCTCTTGCTCATTGGGGAAAAATGTGTGTGTGTGTGTTGAGCACCACTTGCCTGTGCAGTGCTAATGCTGTGTGTACAAGCAAGACAGCAACAGCTAGAAGGCATGCAGGGAAGACTGCAACATAGACACACACACACACACACACAAACACACAGAGAGAGAGCGAGAAACACACAGAGCTATTTTTGGAAAGCCGCTGGAGAGAATGCAGGCAAAAGAAACTTTGACAGGTATAGAGAGAAACAGCACCAAAAAAGAGAATCACAAAGATTTATAAAGTGTGGTTGAGAGACCAGGGAGAAAAAAGAAGGAGGAAGAAAGAGAAAAGAGAGAGAGAGACAGAGATGGAGAAATAGGGCAACTATTATGAATGAGCCGAAAGAATGAAAATGTCAGGGTGTGTGTGCACCTTGGAGTGTGTGTGTGTGTGCGTGCGTGCGTGCATGCATGCGTGTGTGTGTGTGTGTGTGTGTGTGTGTAAATGTGTGATGTTGGATATCCAGAATTTACCTCAACATCAAACACACCTGAACACACAAACACAGACATGGACATACACACACCGTAAAGATGTACGCTCTCGCAAAGAAAATCCTGAAAAGAAAAAAAACAAACATTCGACACGCATCACACACATCAAACGTCCTCATCAGGGCCGTGGTAACAGGGGTGCACGACAGAAGACAGCAACCTACACACACAGGCAAACACTTCTCCTGCTCTGTATATGGATAAAATAGGCAGAAATCATCCCAACATCCTGTGACTTCAAGAGAAAGTTGTTTGGAGGCAGGTTTTGGATACAGTTTCCTGTTTAGACGTGTCACCAAGATGATTTCGCATCAGCGATTTAGTTGCGATGTTTTACTCTCTGGGCAAACACGGTGAATCTATGGCATATTTATACAGCAAGAGGCAAGCGGAAACTATTCTCGGTTCCATGCCAAGTTTATGGCTTTTGACTCCTGGAGAGGTGCGTTTTTTACATCAAATCAGTTCTGGTTCAAAGTTAAGTCCTAAATGTGTTTAGTATGATTAGTCTACTGAATGATTAGGCGTTCAACTGTAAATTAGTAGCAAACATTTTGGATAATTGATTGGTCTTATAAGTTATTCATCAAGCAAAAAATGGCAAACATTTGCAGGTTCCTCCTCCTCCAACATGAGAACTCTGTAGATGACAAATTAGGTCTGTCGGTCCACCACTTTGGTCAAGTGTGAAATATTTTCACGTCAATCAATATCAACATCAAGAAAGAATAAAGCCAATCATTGCTGGGACCCTCGAATGAATACACTCATTAACAGAAGTTGCTGTGAGAGCTGCGACAAATAAAATCACGCAGTTGTGCTCAACTTTTCAACCAGCAACTTTAATCTCGCTCAACACACACACACACACACACACACACACACACACACACAAGCACACACCAACATCTCCTGACTGACTGGAAGGCTCGGAGCCACTTAAGAGCAGCCATGAGTCACTCTCTGATGCTGATCTCACCATCACCATTCCCATCAGCCCTCTCCCCGTGGTCCCCCCGCTAAACACTCCGTGGGGATCCGCTGGATGGAAGAAAGCTCGCTCCTTATGTCAAATACAAGTGAATTAGTTTTCTGGTATTACTCTCAGGGGAGCGAAGCTACCCTAAGTGAAGTGTAAAATAACACAGAAACAAAGAAAATATGTAGCGTGGTTTAAATGGGGAACGCTGACGATGCTAACGAACCTAGCTTGGTCCTTAAGGGAAACCGAGAGATGTTCGAGATTACTTCCAAATGAAACATCTTGTATATTTCAGTGTTTCCCCACAGGTACTTTATTAAGGCAGGGTTTTTTTTAGATGTAGACGGAGTATTAATAACTTGTTTCTGTTTTGTTTTAAGCCTCCGCTGACACGACAGACGGGACTATCGATCGCTCCCCAGCCGTTGTAAGCTATTTTTGGCTCATTCAAATGCATCCAAACAGGTTTAATTTTGGTGGCATTTATGTTGACATTGAATTCAGGAAATCTACAGTGCCACCTTTGTTCAGGCACTTAAAATCTTATCTTTCAATCAAAAATAAGCAAATGAAGCAGCTTAGTGTTCCAAAACCAGCTGTATATTTGGCTTCCACCTCATATAATAGTCACCAATTTACACGTGGTTAGCTTCTGCGTATATCGTGTAGCTTATACTAACTGTCTCTGTATTCCGCTTCTCTTCAATGCGTTACAGTAAAGCCCCTGAAAGGGTATTCTTTAGGTCACCTGCTATGAATGATGGATCTTACATGGAAATGCACCCAATCAGAATGTTATAATATAATAATCGTAATTTTATGGCAGGTGCCACACTCACAATCTTGATGAAGCAAGTTAGTTGCTTGTTTTGAGTGAAGGATGCTTTTTCTAACCTTAATACTTGAATTTAATGACACATTATGCCACATTATGCCACAAAGATGCGTGTGAAAGTGAGTTTTCAAGTAATTTAACAGAACAACAGCCAGAGACTGCAGGTATAAATACCATCTAAGTGTAAAAGCGTAATAGTAAACACAATCAGTATATGGATTTCCTTCAGTATCCAACCCCAATGCAGTACATTGAAATGCCCCTGTCCTCCTTTTCTTTTAAAAGAGCACTAACGGTGTGCGTGTGTTTCAATGCAGCAACCGGCCAGGTGTGCGGAGGTTTGACAGAAAGCAAGGTTTTTATGAGATCGCTGCCACGATTCAAAACCGCAAACAAAAGTTTTGCAAGGTCGAAAATAAGTTTTGAAAGTCTGAAAAAAGTTTTGCAAGGTTGAAAATAAGTTAACAACACCCACTTTCAGAGATTCGCCCACACAGCTGCGAGTCTGCGAGTCATGTGATTCTTGGCAGTGTTTTCACACAGCTCAGGTTTGAAACTCCGCAACTCTGTTTTCGAAACACAAAAAAAGTTTTGTGCATACCACAGCGTTAAGTGGCTCCCTTATGTTCCACTGGGAGGAAACAAACCGGGACAATAATTTTACAGAGGCCGGGTATCAATATTTTTAATACTTATGAGTGCTGAGCAAAAAGAATACGGATCGTGTCCTTTAGGAAATTTGTCTCAATACAACAGTGTCAGCAACTTCGGGACAAAACTAAGGAGGATGGAACAAACTAGAGGAAGGACAAGTGGAGGAGCGTTGAGCTAATGTCAGTAGGAGGAAGTGAAAAGAAGAAACTCTGTGTCCTAAGCCATATATAAACCACACACACATACTATAATGTATATCGGTACACAATATGGACACACACACATGCACACCAGGCAGAGAGGCGTCGGGCCAAACAAACAAGCCACTGAAATCAAATAGATTTCCTTTATCACCTTGCTGGCTCCAGCCACCAGAACATTAACACAATATTTATTGATGCTGCCACTGCTCCTGCTGCTGCTGCTGCATCATGGGAGCAGGAATGAGAGAGCAGAAAACAGAGAGAGAGAGAGAGAGAGAGAGAGAGAGAGAGAGAGAGAGTGAGAGAGAGAGAGAGAGAGAGAGAGAGAAGAAATGGATAAAAAGAAAGGGAAAAAAAGAAGTAAGAGGCTGAGGTCCAAAAAATGTTCTAACTAAGCCTCCCGCTCCGTCTCCTGAAATCTGCTGACAAACAATGAAGGAGGTGAGTCGGAGCCAGCGTGGCTGGGGCCCTGCCAAGAAAGCCAGGAGGAGAAAGAGCTAAAGGGGAGGACAGGTGGGAGGAGGGAGGGAGAGAGAGAAAGAAACACAGAGAGAGATGGGGGATTGATCCATCGCTCCTGTCTCCATTGCCATCAGGAGTTCATTAGCTCCTGGAAGAGAGCGAAGGAGGGATGAAAAGGACAGAGAGATGGAGGATGAGCACTCTGCCCTTCACTCACAGCGACCCTGACGACCACCTCCCTGTTTATCTACCTGCACCTCACCCCCTCCACCCCCTCCTGTCATCTTTCATCCAGCACTCTCTACATCTCCTCCTCTCCTCCACCTTCTGTCACTGCTGGCTTCACCTTCCCTGTCTTCTCATGTGTTGGGGGGGGGCGGGGGGGGGGGGGGGGGG
>JAVQJL010073647.1:0-14401 GCA_036024295.1 Nannoperca obscura | reverse complement strand
GCTTGCTCATGGTGGGATCGTTGGGTCTTTGTGTGTGTGGAAGTTGGTCTCGACCTGCTCCATGCGATAGAGTGCCCTGAGATAACTTTGTTATGATATGGCACTATATAAATAAAATTTTATTTAATTTAATTGGAATGGAAATTCTCCTCCCCTTCGGCTGTCTGCAGATCAGCATTACACACATGAAGTTTGATCAGTTGTCATAAAGTGTAGATGTTTGAGTGCTGGATTGGCTGGGCCAGTCAGGCTAAGTCCAAGGAAGCAACATGTAACCAGCACTGTGTGGAACCACCATCTGCAAGAGATCGGGTGCGCTGCCAATCAGAAGTCCTAAATAAAAAACACTTCACCTGTAAGAGTTCTCTGTACTCTGAACACAGCATTTTGTTTAAACTCCCAGAGCTGTGTTGAGACCAGAAGATATCTATGTTACTCTCATCAGCACTTCCAGAGAACATCAATAAGCAAAATATAATTTTGGTAAATTGTGTCAAATGCTTGTGTTAAGGGACCAGATTTGCATCTGATGAATATTTTGAGTAGTTAACCATTGTCTGTATTTAACACGAGGGAGGGACTTTGGTGGTTTCTGATCTGTGCCTGAGGGTGAGCAAGAAGGCAGCACCATCAACATTAGGAACTTAATAATAATTCAGGAAGTAATTACAGGCTCAACCATTTTATTACCAACCCAACTGTCATCCCTGTTCACCAGCCAGAGGAACTGCACACATGGAAACAAAACATTAACAAGGCAAGCCTGCAGAGAAAGTCTGCACTGGGGGTTGATGAAGAAATATGTCTGTTTGTGTGTGTGTGTGTGTGTTGTGTATAATAGCCTATGTATGTGTGCATCTCCATCTTCCATTGGTTTTGAAAAACAAATTGCAGCTATGTTTATGCAGTTTATCAATGCTTAGAGCACTAAACACATCTCCATTCACCTCTATTGAATAAACAATAAGTATATATGCCTGGAGTTACAGCAAATACTGTATATATTTAATTTTATATTTAGAAAGAAGATTCAATTTGAATTCAGCCTGGACATATCTTCATACTGCAGGACAAAAAAGTAAGAAGAATATATAATATAAACACATTGATAAAACATGGGATACAAATTATGTTACCTCCAAATTATTATTATCACTATTATATAAATCATCAATGTATGAATCCAATGGATGATGGTCTTCTACCACTGAGAGGGTTTCATGAATAATATGTACCGTAAATCTGACAGCAAATGAATACCGCACTACTGTCATCTACTACATCTTGTACTGACAGTCTGGGTCTGTCCTCTCACCAGTCACCCATCCCCCCAGCTAACCTCCTTTATCACACAAGCCTCAGGTTAATGAAGTCTGAGGTCTTAATGAAGGTCTGAACATGCTCTCCAATTACTTCTCTCAACCTCATCCTCATACAATGGGTTGGGGTCATTGGGAGATATGTCACCCTAAAAACTAATAATCTTAATTTATTCTACACACAGACACTGGCTCTATTGCCTATCAACCTTTAGAAAAATAGTTGAATTGATGATTGAACTATGAATTGGCCAAACATGAGAAGTGACAAGTGCAATGATAACAAGATGCTTTCTAGCTGGTGGTCCTGAGGAAGGACCACTGCTTCAGGTGCCATCTCAACGTCACTTTGTGAGCACATATAATATGAATGACTGAGGTTAGAGTTGTATTTCACTGCTAAAGTTTGGCAAGTAATACTTTCAGTGACTGCTGCCAGTTTAAACCATCTGGGAGCCAGTGAGAATTCTCAGAATCCAGATTGTTGAGGAAATAGACTTTGGGGGTAGAAAGGTAAAGCAAGGACAGGGATTCACTGGATGGAGGACATGCAAGAAAACTTTCCAAAGAACTATTAGCACTCCTTATATCAAGGCAACAGAGAATACAGAAAAAACAAGCCTGCTCAGCCAGAAGGTGTGCAGGTGTGTTTCAGGCAATCACATGGTAATCACAACTTTATTCTTTAAAGCCTTTAGAAAACCTGAAAACATCGTCCAGCAACCTGACATGTCACCAGCTGATTCAAAGCCCTCAAATGAGAGCACTTGTTGTTGTGCTTTTCCTCCTGTCTTCACCTCTAACAGCTATGTCTCATTACTATGGTTGACTTTTACTTGAGCTCTTATTTATGAAACACCAAATCAGTCACAATTTGTCTTTCCTCATTCCTGGTATTAAACAGACGATGGATCACTCCTCTGGGCATTTTGCAACAGCCAGCCGGCAATGTCAGCTTTTTTATAAAGATGAATACAGTGAATGAAGACAGGCGAGTTGTGAGCCTTTTAGCCTTCCACAGTTATTCACCATGTCACCAACTCACAGTGATGCAGCTACTACTCAGCTTAAGTCCCTTTTGTGCTTTGGCTGCCTAAAGGGTCCATGACACTCTTTCCACAGAAGGACTGAGGCATGTGGGGGTGGGTGAAAAGGGGGGTGAGTCCATATTCAGCAGCAGCAGGCAGCGATCTGAGAACTTTAGAAGGGTGGCACTTTAAAATTAAGGCATTTTTAGTACAGCGAAATTAGGCCCCGGGCATCTGGAGAGAGCAGTGATGAGTCACACCATAGATGCACTGAGCATGGAGTAAATGTAGTACAGTCAGTAATGTAGGGCAATGGGAACACATTTCATCAGGATGGAATGAAATCCACTCCGAATCAGACAGCAGAATGAGGGCCAACTGCACATAACAATAATCCGAGGCATCATCATCATGTCATAGTCAGGTCGTCATGTTGACCTTCACAACTAAAAATTCATATTCAGCTAGTGTGGTCACTGAATTTAGATTTTTTGTGTTCACCATTTGCTGCGCTGGTACTACTTACTGGACCCAGAAAATACTAATTTGTTCAAAGTTGAGGAGGCCTAAGTGGAGCTAAGGAATGACAAGCACCCACCATAGCTGACGGTTATGTTGAGGTGGTGGTGTTAACCTACAACCGTGTTGGGGGATGATCAGACAAGCATGTTCTTTAAAGCATAGTGAGGCTCTGAATATGTCATTATAATGGAACGATTCTTAATATCTCCATAAATGAGCTCTTCCTAACATTTAACCAATTACTGAATTTGTATTTTGAGATAACATAGTGGTTATTGAATGGAGTTCATTTCAGCCTGGAATGGTTTTTTAAATCCAAGATCGAGTGGACATTTATGGTACTGTGCCTCAAGGTTCAAGGTTGCATTCAGACCTCCAAAAAGTCACGGAACATTAAGAAGCTATGCTGGTGTGGGCATTTTGCTACACAAATGGGGGAGAAGATGAAATACAAACCATAGATTTGCATATATTGAAGAAAAATAGTCAAATTAGCTAAATGCTACAAGCTACATGATAACTAAAAGGCATTCTACCTGATATATGCATTTGCATGTTGTTTGCTGGCATATTTGATTGGTTCCCAGATGACGGAGGTTTGATGGTTTTACATCAGTGGTGTTATTCAAACAATTTTATAACTCAATAACCACAAATGAAAAGGTAGCTGTACAGTGAACTTTGAAAATATGTGTTTCCCAACTTGAGTTGCCAGTAGCCCTTTTCAAGTGAACACTTGGATGAATGTATATTAACATTACATCCTTAATTGGCACACATAAACACTTAACTCCTAATGTGCATAAACTTCTACACAAGAGCTAAAAGGGTGTTTCATGGCCATTGAGATCACAGCTAATCTAAATCACAAATCGGTAGATAATGTAAAGCCTGTTTGGCGAAGCCCAGATACACTCCACTCAGTGGGTACCGGTGTTGTGAAAACAGGTGATTCAGCCGAGCACTGCATTAATCTGAATAAGTGGCACTTAATGCTGAATGGTGGTGTTATATAAGGCTTCATCCAGGGGCTTCCAACCCACAGGGCCACAAACGGCACTTCACAATTGAGCTGTTCCGAAAACCTGAAAAGTAAAGTAGCATAACCAGAAAATACTGTGCTGTCCAACATTTAGCAGGAACTCTATATTTTGTGTCTCTCGCACTGCACAACAAAACAGTTTACATGCTAAATTATTGTTAAAACAAAAGTTATATTTTATTGAATTTGAAATTATGACGAACATCAAATACACATAGGCATTGATTCAGTTAACGGTTTTCCTTATTGATAAAATATTCAGGCATATTTGTAGTATTGCCAACTTTGCGTGGAAAAAAAGCATGCATTCAAATAAATCTATAGTTCATATATGTCAGTTTCACTTTCGCTTTCTGGTTTGGTAAAATCCACCCAGACCTAGACATGGCTCATGTTCCACATAAAAAAGCAAGAACAAGCATGAAGTGGAGTTGTAGTGCTCAATATGACCTCAATATTCCCACATTTCTGCAGTCCAACAGGTTCACAGTTGAGTTTCAAAACATCAGCAGCCTTTAGCTTTTGAGTTACGTTGGCCACAGACAAAAACATTTTGAGTGGATGGCAGGAATCATATAAACTCAAGAACTGTCATACTGGAGCAAAGTGGTGAAGCAACTAACTGACTATCACCATCGTCCATAGAGCCATGCTGCAAGTAGTTACTATGTAGTAACTGAGTTGCTGGGTAGGTAAAAGCAATTAACCAGGGTCTAAATGGCAGGTAGTTGTTTCTGGTTGATTGCTGTATTTCTGTGTGAATGTATAGTGGTTTACTTAATATAGCATCTGTCTCAGCTGGTCTGTATGATGAGGAGTGAGCCAGTTGTGGCTCATTATATGCTGTAACATCACTGTTGTGCAGTGTCTTGTCATGATTGAATTGTGCTGTATATAAAAGTAGACAAAGTGTGTTTCTTCAGCTGTTTTAATGGGCATCCTCCACAGCTTGCATAATGTGCAGCCAGGCATAGACAGGATGCTCCATAAAGTCTGCTGGACAGGCAGAAGGCTCTGTGGATAAAAGAAGACAAACCCTACAGGTCCTCAATCAATACTGCTGGCGTCAATATTCACCACCTCACTGCCCCAATACCAGCCTCCTGTTAACTAACAGTCTCACTGCTCCATGTGTGCGTGCATGCTTACATGTGTGTGTGTGTGTGTGTGTGCATGCAACCATGTTTGAAAGGAAGACCAAAATAGAACAGGGTAGAATTTATACTCAATAGGGTATTGATTTAATTTTTGCTCATTTCTCATGTCTGCAGTACGTTTAATTGGATCTACCCACAACAAAGGATGAAGACAAACAACAAAATCTAAAACTAGCCACCAAGTAACTATTCCCACATATTCCCCAGGCTTAGATTTCCCCTAACCAATTTCTTCCTTGTGTTGTGGCCAAAATGGATTTTTCTGAACCACACACACAATCTTGTGGTCATTAACATGTCAGAGACAATTCTTTTCATGTTTGCTCATGTCCTACTCTTACTGTATTCCAAAAATAAATTGGATGCTTTCTCTGAAATATCAAAACAATAGACCACTGGTCAAAGCAGTAAGAGTCCTAGACGTTGATTTATTGTAATAATAGGCTTTCTCTTCCTTTAATTATTATGATAACTCAATAATTATATTCAGTGCAATACTGGCAATGTTGAAGAAAATTATTACTGTATTGCTGTATTTCCGATATGAAATGCTGGTCACCAAGCAAAAGAAAATGATATGTACTACTCCAGATGAGCTCTTTATATACAGTATTGCTCAAGCAATGAATGCATATCTGAAGAACAGCTTGAGAAGCAAACACAGTTTCAGTCGGATATGATCGGTGCCGTGCAGCTTCAGGCTGGTTCTGTCTACCTAGGAGGGATACCAGATCAGAAATGAGTGATGACAGCTGAGTAACACAGCTTAGTAAAAGTAATAGGCTCTTTGTCACAAATACAAAACACCTTTTTGTTGAATTTTATTTTATTTCTCACCTGGCCTAAGGGTAGTGATGAGTATTAAGGTATTTTGGTGATTCCCTGACTTTTCCAGATACAAATATTGATCCTTCAACTCAGGGAATTAACACTGAAAGCTGAATCAGAGGCCGTCTGTGACTGAATAAATATAACTGAAAGATAAAAAGAAAAAACTGAATTTTACAGGGACATTGACTAAGAAACTGTATTCACTGTGGATCGCTAATTTCAGAGGTGCCAATCAATGATACCGATTTGGTGTATCAGTTCAGTGCATCCCTACCTCCTGCAACACCCTTAAGACAATCTTTACTTTACTTTTATTCCCACTATGCACCGGTAAGGCTCTCTGACAAAATGATCAATATGCTGTTCATTCCATCCAACAAATTCATAGTGCTACTAGTTGCGCTTTAGTCTTATTTATCATCCTATCCAAGTCATGTTTGTGTCCACCTGATGAATGTAACTCCAATGTCTACTCTCCTTTTTGTTTAGTTTTTTCTCACCTCCAGAGAAAAATATGTGGCTCTCGATGGTCTACTTTGTTCAACAAGTAGTTTATCTGCCATTTGGTGCACGGCAGGTGAGGCACAATAGGTTTATCAGATACTAAAATCAATTACATGGTGCTTTTGGAGACAGTAAAGGAGAGTGGCTCACACTTGACCATAATGTAAATGTGCGATGCCTAAAACCAAAACAATAGTGTATTTATATAATTAATCAATTCCTCACATTCAAAATTAACTTTATTAGTCTTTGAAAGAGTGGACCGTCTCTGTGTCACTTAATGATTTAAATCTCTGCTTCAGGTGTGGTGTTTACATGAAAATGTACAAATTGAATATTAATATCAGTGTAAAAGTCACTGTCTGCCAACAGAAACTGAATCAGTAAATCAGAGAGAGGGGAAGAGTGGCACATAAAGACAAGAAGACAGAAAAATGGCCAACGGTGAGGAGTGAACAGAATGTCAGTCACTTTGTAAATCCTCATTTGTAAAATAAGCGCTCACATATGAACACACTGTGTAGTGTTTCCAGCTTTTTCCTCAGTTGTCCTCATTGTCAGGGTGAGCGGTGTTAGCAGGTAACAGATGGAAGCCTGATCACAGCATGCACTCTCTCAGATGATTCTTCATTACCTTTAAACAAGTGTGAGGCAAATGTCCTGCAGCCAGTGCTATGCTAATAAGTCTTCCTGCTGAATCCCCGGCCTCTAGCTCCAACATATGGACTCACAGACTCCTCACATCATTATGCCAAGATGAGGAAGTACTTTGTGCCCCATGGCCAAATCTGAGAAGATATGCACTTTCTTTTTATAACCCTCTCTCCAACACCACCAACCCACATTATAATTCTTAGTCTGTAAGTTCATTGTGTGAATGCATATGTTTTTTCTGGTGCAGATGATCCATTGGATTGTCGGTCTAACACAGCTGTATTGCTGCTTCATATAAAGTAAATATTAATGGTCCACAGAGGATGACCTTGACCTTCCCTCTACTCCCACCATAAATCCAAAATGTACTTAAGATACTAAAATATCAAAATCTAATAGGAAAATAGGAAATTTACTGAGCACATCCATAACCCCAAGAGGATGATGCTTTTTGATTGTAATGACCTGGTGTCTTAGGACACAACACGTAGTTGTTTTGCTGTTGTTTAGCTCTAACAAATAGCGTATATGATGACAGACCATTATGTAAAGCAATACCCATCCTAAGAAACTGCTAACTAGGATGTTATGGACTACATTCTCCAGGCTGGTTCCCCATTTTTTCAAGAGGATTCAAGAAAATTACATAACTTCTTCTCAACAGAAAAATTGGCATTGCCATTACTGTCACATCACGTCATTTGATGCATTGAGGGCATGCAAGTGGATTCACAATGGCTTCATGCTTTTAAGAAATGCATATACTTTTCTTTTTGGGACTAACAACCACCTTTAAATTAATAAGAAAGGTCTGGAAGGGGTAAAATCCTCATCTGGGAAAGCCCTGGTTTGCAGCAGAGTTGATGGCATACAAGATAATAATGGACATGGCAGTTGAAAAATAAAACTTTATGTATAGAGTAAATAGCATAACGTGGATCTTCGTGGGACACCTTTCATCAACTTTTCGTATACTTAACTTGAAACTATTGACAACAACAGTCTGAACTATACCAGAATTTAAACCTGCTGTAAGCAGCATCGTCAAACACATGGGAAGCAGCATATTTAACAAAATGACCCTCCAGATAAAGGACATTGTTATCCACCAGAAAGCAGCTGTGAGTTGACCAGTAGCACAGCAGCTTTCTCCATTTAACAATAATGGCCTTGTGTTTGGTGTGAAAGGTAAGAATTACTAAATGAGTATGTTGTTTGTTCTGTTCAACACTTTCTGGAGCAGAAACAATACGTTGATTAATCAATTAGTTAAAGAATCAATCTGATTCAAGATTAAACAAGATTTATTGTTTAGGTAATTTTCTTTTACAAAAAATATCAAACTTCAGCTTCTAAAATGTATTATGGATTGTTGATTATACAAAACAAGTAATTTGAATATGACAGCTTCGACTCTTAGATATTATGATGGCTATATTTTTAAAATATTTTATAAAACAAATAATGAATAATAATTATACGTACTGTGGGGATAAGGCAGCCTACAGGCCATTCATTTGGCTTAAGTGTTGTGATAAGAAGTCATAACAGTAGCAGCAGCAGAAATATCCTATAATGAGCTTTTTCATGCTCTAAATGCAGTTTTTCCACTCTGACAACATTGCACATCAAAATCAAGTTAGCATGGAAAATAGTCACAAATGATCAAATATTGAAAACTTCCAATATCATTATTGACATCAGCCAATATAAGCAGTCAATTCTCTCTTCCCTCTCTCATGTTGAAATTTCAAAATAAGTAAATGCCTTCCTTTTTCCTGCCTCTGTTTCTCTGTGTGCCTCCTCTGCATATGAAACAGCCCACTTCCCATAGCAGTAGTTATCTGACTATTAGAACAGTGTTTTTGGATGCTGGGAGGAAGAGGAAGAAGAAGAAGACGACAGGCATTTTGAAATAATGACGGTTGTTAAACAGTAAGAAAGAGGGAGATGATGAGAGCAGCTTATTCTTCTCGCCTACCTTCTTGATCCTTTCCTTCTCAGTGTCTCAGCGTCGTCTTCTCGCTCTGTCTAGATAATACACACCAAGCTTTTTGAGTTAGATTTTATGTCTCATTTCCCACAGCAGTTAAAAGGCTAAGGAGAAGATCAGTCTTCCCCCCCAAACACCCCTTCTCCACCATTTTTTTCCCTCTACTGTAAGCATACAGACATTATCTCAGTTAGGAGGCTGTGGGTCAAGCACTAATTTCTACTTTGGAGCTCTTAATGTTTCCAGGCATCCATTATGGAGAGAGAGGGATTGGTGATAATTAGACTGGAGGAGGCAAGGCATTTTAACAGAAAATGTAATGGTTATTATGGAAGAGGTGAGTGAGGGAGAAATTGTAAAGAAAATATGCAGGTGCCGAAGATGGCAACTGCTATGACCCTGCAAGAATAAAGCCTCAGCTGTCCAGAAATAACACAATTAGTAGCAGGACATTCTGCAGCCCCACACTCCACATAAGCTGAATCTGCAGGTAAGAAACAAGTTACATGTGAATGTCAGGCCTTTTCTTTGTCATTTTTGGCTAGATTACAGCTATAAACACAAAACTGAGTGACTGAGTGAGTGATGAAGTTACACCTTTGGTCGGTCTAGTGTTGGAGTTTCCATGGTGGCTGTTTCTCTTTCAAAATGAATAGGCTCAAATTTTAGTTACATGCTGTAACTCCAGATTCTATGATTATACACACAGCCCTCTAAGACTATCGGTAGTGGGTTCATCCATCGCTCGTGCACACGCAGCACTGAAAACTATTAGTCTCTAGGTGGGCACCACTTCTGTCTCACCTGAGTTTAGCTTAGACCAAACAACTGGGTCCCAAAAACAGCTTTTTCTTCAGCTAGGCAATGGAACCAATGGGCCTCACAGCTTAGGGCTGAATCTATACTCATAGAATCTGGAGTTACGGTACGTAACTAACATTCAATTTATAATAGGCTTCTCTTTGGCTAACGTTACTGGGATAAAGGTGAAGTAGGATGTAGTCCATACCCCACTTAGTCCATCCAGTACCCACAAGCACAAATACACACTCACATCATGAGAAATCAATAACCAGTCCATAACTCACCAATGCATCACAGTACATCATATGTGCACAAATAGCACAGAGTAACACTTTTTGAATATTCTTTAGAAAGGCTTTATCTTTCCTTGAATCTAAAAAATCTTAGCCAGTTTGATGACTCAAATCAACAGTTTTTGGTTGAAAGTCTGTTTTTTCTGTCCACAAGGCAACTGCTACGTCTTCCGTCATAATGCACAATGATGAACAAACACAAACTACCTTTATGGTTCCAAGTGGAACTGCCGCAAAAAATAAAGCAGCTGGAGATCAACGAGGAGGAATCAGAGCTGGGGGGGGGGGGGGGGGAGGATAGAAGGCTGAGCCCTGAGGCCACGACCAGGATGGAAACCCCAGTTCTGTCTGAGACGTGTGTAGACAAACTTACCTCCAGATCTCCCTGCAAATCGATCAGGCCCCTGCATTAAAGGTCCTTCTTTGTCAAACCCAGCTTTTTACCCTGAAATGAGATCTGCTGGCAGAGAACAAACAGGCGGCAAGGAGAGAATGTCACACTAATGACGCCGCCGGTGGCCGCCTCCTCCTCCGCAAACCGTTAAAGGGTCAACAGAGGCCAGCCGTAACTCCATTAGACAGAGAAATGGATAGCTTAGTATCTGCAGCCTGACACCTGCATCATGTACTGTCAAAGTGGCTTTGGAGCCAGGGTGAGGGGCGTATACAGGAAGGAAAGAACTGGAGAGGAAGGCAAACAGGCAGAATGTTGACTAGAATAATGATGATACAAAATCAAGGACAGACAAAATTGCAGGAAATAGGCTTAAAAAAAAAAGATACAGAGTTTTTACAGAGCCCTGTAAAAACTGAAAGGCTGTAATTTCCAATCAATTCCCTTATCACTTCCAGGAATTTCCCTGCAAAATAGTATTCAATTTGATATGTATTATATAGAAAATAGATGCTCAGTTCATACACATCCAGTTAAAAAATTCCAGTGAATTAGTAGCATAATCTAAAACTTCTGTTGTTGCACAGCAGGTCAGCTGAACATGCAGAACCACAATAGGCCTTTCTCAAGACATTTTGACATGCCGCAGTAGGATAAGCACAAGGGATAAGGCTGAATTCTATTTAGCAGCTTCAGTTTCAAGGTCCTGGTATTGAGCATGCTGCCTAACTGTCAAGTGTGAAACATGTCTAATATCTGAAAAGGCATTTCTATCCCCCTATAATCAGTATCAAATTAAATAGTTCTTAAACAGAATCTTCCCAAAACATGACATGAAATTATGGACCTTCCTCTTTTTCTATATGCCAATGAATTCTGGAAGTGAACAGTCAAAGGTTTTGATAAGATCATCGGTCAGTTTGTAATTCAGCTAAGCCGAAGTTGTCCTCAGAGCAGTGCATCCTTCAGGGCACAGAGAGACAAAAAAACTTCTTCAGACAGCCACTGACCCTGGAAATAACACTGTTTTATATATTTTTTTTGTCCCCAGCTACAAATCGAGCAGAAGTAATTTGATTTAGCCATGGGCATTTGCCATCGATTGTCTGGCCTGCTGGACGCCACTCCGGTCAAGTGTTTGTCCAAACAGCAAGAGACTGAAGAGAGAGAGAGTGTGTGTGTAAAAGAGAGAGAGAGATAGTGTGTGTGTGTGTGTGTGTGTGTGTGTGTGTGTGTGTGTGTGTGTGTGTGTGTGTGTGTGTGTGTGTGTGTGTGAGAGAGAGATGATGATGATGGTTAACATCAACTGAGTAACAACTGTGCACTCCTCCACAGGACCTAAAGCAATGATCCCTGACATATGATTGTAAAATATTTGACAGACGTTGACATGCAGGAGGCAGCCAAGTTCAGCACAAGCAAAATGAATGCAAAATAGTCCATTTATGATATTATTACAGCATAAACATTCCTCTGGAGACCTCATCTTCACTTGACTTAATGTAACAGTCAGAAGTAAAGTTCTCATGGTCTGTTTCCTGGTTACCAGTGTGTAATGTAAGTATTTCTGTTCTTTTTTTTTTATGTTGTAACAAGATGAAGTTAAGCCTATAGTGAAGGGTAAGGTAAGAACATGAAGCTGTGCCTCCCAGATCAGGAGATCATCACACACATTTCCAAAGCAGAGTGATTCATTTGACACCTTCCTCCCACTTTTGTTGCTAATGCTACTATGTGTTATGGCAGCTGCTAATTGCTGTTCACAAGGCAAAAGCTGCACAAGCAGGTTCATTAGCTATTAGATAAACATACCACAAATTATATGATACACTCACCTTTAAATATTTAGTTATCTAGTATATTGTCATGTGTTCACAGATACAGTAACTGAACAATTGTGTGTCCACACCAAGCGTGCAAGCAAAACATTGTGCAGAGAAATGTCATTGTGAAAGGTATTGCACTATTCTAAATGGCTGTGTGAGTGACAGTATGGGTTTCAACCAGTTTTGCACTAAAGGTTAAAATAATTGGATATGCAGGGAATAATGTGTGTCATAATTGACTGATTTGACTGCAAAGAAGAAAACAAAAATGAATTTTGCGAAGGACTGACAGACTGTAGGAAAGTTTATGATTCTCTATAGTAGTTAATGTGAGTGAAAAACAACAGCTTTCAAACTTTGAGACGGTGTTGAGAAAAGGCCTATTGACTCGTGACTGCCAGTCCCCAAACAGAACAGTGTCGATATATATGCACAATAAAATGAAGGGCTACAGATTGAAATAATGCTCAGATATTTTGCTTTACATTATTATATTATGTTTCACTAGTAAGTCTAGCGTCATTGTCATCTCAGCACTCTGTACAAGATTCGGTCACATAAAGTTCTATTGACCGTTCTCTGAGCATTGCTTTTGCCCAGTGCTGCTCTGTCATCTTTGCTTGGCTCTCCGATTGGGCACGGTTGGAAGATGCTTTGAATTGAACTATTATGCCAAGGTCATTTTTTTGCCATTATAGATACTAGGAATTCCCCTGTACTGATCCATGACTTGATACAGTTCTTCTTTTCCATTTAGAATTAGAAGCAATACAACACAAGCAAAAATGACAATGTAGTTTATGACCATATTTACATGTCACAAAAGATATTTGTATCGTAGCAATAGGCTGGCAGCATACATAAAGTGTACAATTAGATAAAATCAGACACACTCTTTACAGTAGACCTGGCAGATAAAAGAAGGTCAAAGAATTTGCTGACTTCCTCCTCCTCCTCCTCCCTCCCTCCCCAAACCTC
Source organism: Nannoperca obscura (assembly GCA_036024295.1). Classification (NCBI taxonomy): domain Eukaryota; kingdom Metazoa; phylum Chordata; class Actinopteri; order Centrarchiformes; family Percichthyidae; genus Nannoperca; species Nannoperca obscura. The sequence continues at coordinate 1,056 of JAVQJL010073647.1, read as the reverse complement.
TGCCCTTTTTAACTGTGAGCCAGTGGGGGAAGGCCAGCCTAGAGCCCTGAGCCTGCCACTGATATGTGACATCAAGGTGAACTGCTGCCTCCTCCACCAGGAACACCAGGCCTATTAAAAGAGAAAATAGCCGAGGGCCAAACCGTCTGTTTCCGTTTTTAGCCCATCGCCCTCCAGAGGTTCAGCTTACAAAGCAAGAAGACAGACAGAGAGAGGGGGGAGAGAGAGAGAGAGAGAGAGAGAGAAAGAAACTGAGAAAGAAGATAGAGACAGACAAAACAATACAATTATTATTATGTATTAACTTAAACAGAGGTAAAATGTAAAAAAAAAACGCTTGTGTGAGATTTTAGTGTGGCCCCTTTCACCATATTGTTTAATAGTTTTACTTTCCTTTGTCTTTTTGCATTTTTTTCTTCCCATGGAAGTTTATGGCAGCCAAAAGAACCGGTTGGTTAGAGAAAACGGGGGGAAAGGGCCCTGCAGGGAGTTTATACGGAACCTGCTTACATATACTTTATTATGTACACTTGTTTGACTGCTCGTTAATGCAAATTTCTAATCCGCCAATCACATAGCAGCAACTCAGTGCATTTAGGCCTGTAGACATGGTCATTACGATCTGCTGAAATTCAAACTGAAGCAGAATGGGGAAGAAAGGTGATTTAAGTGACTGTGAATGTGGCATGGTTGTTCGTGCCAGATGGGTTAGTCTGAGTATTTCAGAAACTGCTGATCTACTGTGATTTGCATGCACAATCATCTCCAGGGTTAACAGAGAATGATCCGAAAAAGAAAATATCCAGCAAGCGCTAGTTCTGTGGGTGAAAATGTTTTGTCATGCCAGAGGTGGGATATGGATCCATTAGCCATCACAGTGGCAGACATCCAAGAAAGAGTCTCAAGTATGAAGATCTGGACAGCACCAGGCCCTGACATTCAATTCAATTCAATTTTATTTATATAGCGCCATATCATAACAAAGTTATCTCAGGGCACTCTATCGCATGGAGCAGGTCGAGACCAACTTCCACACACACAAAGACCCAACAATCC